>JAQFZN010001133.1:0-18443 GCA_034687075.1 Geophilus carpophagus | reverse complement strand
CCAACATTTAACACTTAACCAATCAGAAAAATCCTCAACATTCAGACCCAATCTCCCTCTTTCAACAAAATAAATAAAAAAAATCCCACCAAATCAATAATTTGCAGTGTGTGCGTGGCTCAGTGTATAATATGGTCAATTTAAACACAGATGTTTAACACCGATAACAAACAAGAAAAAAAAATAAAATAAAAAATTACACGACAATAAAAACACATAATTAAACATATCCCTAACAAAAAATTACAACTCAACCCTTTAATCATCCGTCAACACATGTCAAACACATGGATCCTTTAACAAACCAACCAAAACATATCAACAAGAGCAATCAAACACTCATTTTCCCCTCTTCTGGGGAAATGAGACCACATGCACAGAGCTGTATATGCCCAACCCAAAGTTCGGTAGGGTAAACCAAAAGAAATTCGGGGCCGGCAAATTACAGAGACCCATCCTTGGCCTCACACCAGGCACTTGGGCCAGGCCACCATCCATAAAACCACAGCTGAGGACAACTGACCTATCATCACACAAGGGACCCTTTTTTTCTTCTTTTTTTGCTGACCAAACACCGCCTTAAATGATAAACATATGCAACACAGTTGGGGGTTTCTAGTGAAATGACACTGGGAGGGAATGAGAGAAAAAGTAAGAGGGGGTCTTGACCCGTTCACCTTTCGAAATTTAGAGTCAAACACTTCATTAAAATGTGTAGGAAAATATTTTACTTTTTTTATTTATTTTTTTATTATTATTATTTTTCAAATGTAATTTTTTTATTGTATTATTTATTTATTATATTTTTTTCGCCAAGTCGTATGTGCCAACACACCTGTGTATTTATATACACATATATAATACATAATAATATTTATATAAATAAAAAATAGTACACATTTCACTCACTCAAAACTGAAATGTGCAGCAATCAGAAAAACCGGTTTATCTGCACTAAAAGTCGTGAAAATTCTAACTACATACTCGTCAACCATTCATCCATGCCACTTGGACGCCATTTTTTTCTTATTTTTTTTTTTATATTCGGAGAAAAAGAGAGGAATAAGGGGTGTATCAACTTTTTCATTTAGTGAGGGTTGGAAAAAATCTTTTTCTTCTTTCTTAGAGTGACAGGTAAGAAGATGGGAAAAAAATTATGACATGTTCAGTACCCCCTGTAGACAAACGCGTGACAATGTTCGGATAATATCTGTGGGCTACTTCTCTACTTGTGGACACCTGGTGCGACAGGTAAGCCACTATCGTCGCAAAGGTCGCGACCCATTTGCGACTACTGTGTTTGAAGTTATTTAAATAAAATTTAATGAATAATTTAATTTTTAATATTTATGTGTGTAAATAAATTTGTTTATTCAGTTGCTGCAACTTTTATGTTAACTGTATATAAAATTTATATTTTTTTTTTTAAATAAAAAATTTAAACGTTTTTTAAAAGTGAAATGTTTTATTGGTTAATTTAATTGGTTAAAATCAAAGTGAAAGCAAAACTAGTTGTTTTATCATTTATTTAGATAGCGACTATTTTTATAACAAAATAAATAGTAAATTAGTTAATAAATAAAGTAAAAAAAAAAATGTTTGCTAACAAGTTTTGTCTTTTAAGCTCACGTGCGATTGTGGAAGATAATTAGGACCAGGTAGAAAATAAGTCTCAGCAGGCAGAGAAGAGATTACATTAAAAAAATATAAAATAGTAGAAAAAATAGAAATATATGAGCAGCTGTAAGCACGAAATAAAGGGAGAAGGGGAAGTTAAAAGTGATGGAATGAGGTGAAAAATTTTTATGTGATTTTTCTTTATTTCTTTTTTATTGTGTAAATGATTTTATATCTTAAAGTATAAATATTATTTAAAAAAATTCAAAATCGCGTCACGTTTTTACATTACCCGAAAAAAATGGAGTAATTTTTGCACTGTTGTTACGCTTTTGTGCATCAAGTAATGAGGTAATAACATGTATTTCATATACTCATCCTTATATCAAACAGGAAACACGAGCAATACTAAAAATCAACCTTAATTGCAAGATAAAAGTAAAAAAAAAATTTTAATTTTTATTTGGGAAACCTAACGGTCTACCTCAATTTTATTTCCCGAAAAAAAAAATAAAAATAAAAAACAAACCCAAGATTGAGTTTGTTGTTCAATTAACCGTTGGGATGAAGTAGTTTAAAACAAGAAAAAGTAAAAAAATTGTTTTTATTTATATACTCTAGTATATCTGTAATTTTTTCCTTTTTTTCAGTCTAGATGACCGCTTTTAGTTGCAGCAAACACCGTCGTGTGGAGCTAAGTGTTGTCAAAACCTATAATTACAGCCACTATAATTCGTCTTATTTGGCGCAGTTGGCCAAAGAGACGGTGTGGTTTTTCACTTTTAATTGCCACTTATTTCTCGCGTGACAAACTTCTGGATGACAGCTAAACAGAGGTATATGATTGAAGTAATCATTCTTAACGTCCAATCACCAAACCCTCATTTACCCTAATGTCAAATAACAATAGGTACATCACCTCTCAAAAAAGATAAATAAAAAGCTTTAATTTTTAACGTCTAATCTGTGTAAAAATAGTTAAAATTCACATATCGTAAACTAAATTAAAGTTGTAGCGTTTCAGAGCTTGTTTTAAACAAGTACCTTTGGTATTTACATGGCAGATAAATTGTTGGAGTTGACATTTAGCGAAATAAAAATGTACATAACTGCCATTTTGAATTTTTATTTACTTTTGATATGGAATTTATTATTAAGTGTGAAATTTGTGTTTTAGTCGCTGAATTTGGTTTAGATTTATCGTGTTTACTTTAGGATTAAGATTTACTTGTATTTTTATTACTGAAAAAGCCTAAGATTAATATGTTTACCCACAATTCCATTTAAATATGCATTTAAATTTAAATTTAAAAAAATTAAATTTCATTCGATTAATTGTTGATTAAGTAGCTAATATTTATCTGATGACATCATCCTAGTTTATTCAATTTCTGGATGAGAGAAAAATAACAAAGTGGCATTAATTTAGTTTAATACCGTTTTCCCCCAACATGCAGTTGGAAAACAAATGCCACACACGTGCAGTATTAATTCAAACTGCATTCCTTTATGGAGGAAACATTATGACGAGTAAACACAAACGAGAGATATTTCTCCACCTATCGCCCAAGTGGGAATCGCGAGAAAATCTTGGACTAAATTTGCATCATTGCAAAATTACACGTAGTGAACGTCGACACAAACCGAGGTCCCGAGCATAAATCAAAGTGGGCCACAAGCAGGAGCTATGACGGAAGGGTGAAAGTCAGGGCACGTGCTGACCCTCCTCCTGCTGTGCTTGTCACCAAGGCGACCGCATCCCGCCAGCTGTTGCCATGGCTTCGAGCCCCCGCCCCCTTTAAGATGAATCATGCAATGATGAAGTGGGTATAGAGCCCCCTCTGGTGTTAGCAGAGACCCGTTTGCTTTTTATTTTTTTCGTACCAGTCAGACAATAAGTGTTGTTGATTTATGATGGACTGTATATCACCTCTGCAAATATCTCTCCGACATGCAATGATTAACTGAGCTTTGATTTTCAACAAAAAATCATAATAAAAATAAAATAAACAATTTTTTTTATTTCCAATTAAAGTTCAGAGGAAATTAGGATGAAAATATGTGTGGATTTGTGTTTAATTCTGTAAAAAATTAATTGAAATACGTCAATTTTTTAATTTCTTTCATTTTATGGTTAATTATAAAAAAAGACAAACTGTAGTTTATAATTTGAGCTGATAAAAGGATAAGATTGGAAGGAAATGCGTGGGAAGAGGCGGTTTGAATTTTGGTGCGAGTGTGGTGAACTACTTGTGTCCTCAAAAGACCAATTACAAGGATTTACTCACGAGATGGCAGCAGCTGACCTGCAGAGAGCGTGTTTCAGCCTCAAATCGGGACAAATCTGCGCATTAATCCTTTCCACTAATCTCCTTGCCAAGTGACTTTTGCACAAAAGTTAATACACACCTATCTCCTCCACGAGTGTAAACAATTTAAGAGCAGAGATAGAAGGAAAAAGAAAAGAAAAAGTATTCTTTCCATGTGTCAAATTTAATTCCACTAAATGAAGCTAACCTCTCTGATTCACTAATCCGCTTGGTGCAAATTCACTGCTTCTCCAAAACAACTTTTCACTGAGGAAAAAGTGTAATTCTTAATTGCACATTAGAGTCACTCTTCATTTATTCACCAATTTAAATCCCTACCTTTCGAAAACTTAAATCCATTTTGCTTCTTTTCTTATTCATAAACAAATAAATAAAAATCAAATAGAAAATCAAAACAAAAATTAACACTTTATTTTCTTATTTTTTTTTTATAGAAAATAAAACAAATTAATTGATAAATAAAGCTTTAATTTACAAAAACTCATTGTAAATGCTTATCAGAAGTGCCCTATCAAATAAATCCCGCATTGTAATGCTCCATCGCAAACAAACATGGCAACTTAACGAACAATTACGTCACCATATTTTTAAAAATTTCATCTTTATATTCATTTTCAACATACTCCCATAATTAATTATGCTAATTTAATACCTTAGTAACAGTTGATTTAAAACATACAACAGAATATAATCGAAAATGAAGTAAAAAAGAGAGAGATGTGGATTTAAAATAGGAAGTAAGATGGCATCATGATCATGATCATCATTATCATTACATTCTTGGTGTGAATCCATGCAATCAGCATATGTGCTTTAATAATGAATTTCCAGTTGAAGGATTCTTAAGTGTTTTAAGGGGCAATTAAACCAGGTACTTGTAACTTTCATTAACGTGTTTAATGCCAAACGGGTTGTGAAAATGCTACGTTTAATTGTCCCAGTTTGGGGCATTAAATGTTACTGAAATAAACATGGTGTTGGCTTGGCGCTGCAACTTTCCTGATAAAAGTGCGCCCTGCTCGTTACTATACCTGTTTCTGCTAAGATGTGTGTGCAATCATGCCAGGGAACGCCCATTAAAAGATGGTTCGGATTACATGGCACGTTAATCCCTGTGTCGACTCCGCTTTGGTCATTGTGTACGCTGAATTACTTTGATTCACACTACAATCAAAGTGTGCGTGTTTGTATGTGTATGTGTATATAGCGAACGATCTGCTTGTTCGCAGCTTAAGTCTTTGCCAACTTGCGACACACTCAATTGAACAAGATACAACACCCACATATAGGATTAACTTTTCAACTTTGTTATTATAGAGCGATGCGTTAGCGCATTCTTTCACTTTGTTCGCCACATTGAACCGTTCGACCACCGACGGCCTTTTCTGAAATGTTAAATTATGGGTCAGTGGAGTGCGAACACCGATTCACGCTCATCACTGAACTTTGCCTGCACACGTGACTAAATCTCGCTTCACAATCAACTAAACTTCAATCTACTAAATATTTCATTAAAACTTTATCCAGTGACATTTTTCAATTTAAAAATAAAAGACTTAAGTAAAATGGCGCCATCTTTGAAAAGAAATTTGCTCTTTTTTATGTTTTTTGAATTATTTGATGTTTTCAATTAACCAATTAAAATTATTTAATTAAATTCTGACCTTAAACAGGCACATCCTAGTCGTGAAATGCTTTCGGTTGGTTGAGCAATGCATTCGATCATGACAAGCATGAGTTGTTTCAACATTAGATTGACACCCGGGATTGTTTTTAAGAGACACGCATCTGAATCAACATAAAATTACATTCTAAGTGTTAATTTAATATAAATTTACTCAATAAAATATACCTGCTAATTTAGATATGTAATCAACAACTAAATCAGTTGTTAGTCCGCAACATTGCTTGAAATTTGATGCGTAGTTGTCCCAACCACGATAAATACGACTAGTTCGACGTAACCAAGATTGAAGCATAGGAAGTAATAAATGATTAATGCAATAAACACCAAATTGGGATCCTAAATTAATTAAAAACAAAATTATTTTTCATAAATTAATTAGCTCAAAGATTTTATTCATTACCAGGAGAATCGTAAAGTCCTCTAAGATGCACAAAAAAGGATTCCATTGTGTAAGGTTGGTATTTTCGCTCGCATGTTGATACTGCAGCTGCAAGGCCTTCCAATAAGAGAAACCAAACGTGTAAAATACCAGATGGTGCATCCATTGAGTCGAGTGTAATTTCCACTTGTTCTAATCTCATCAAAACCTCAGAGGCTTCTTGAGATATTTGTGATAAATGTGCATAAGATGATGTTATTTCTTGATCCATTTGAACAAGTTCTGAGTTAGGAATAATTGGATCCACTACTTGTGGAACAGTATTTAACTTAATCCTATAAAAATTTTATCATAATAATAAAAATAATTATTTTCTTAAATTTTATTATCTGAAAATTAATACCTATTAGCAGCAAAAAATATTGGACATGTCGGCATTCCGTACATTGATGATAAAATTGTAGCACATCGATGAATGTACTTCAAAGCTGCTAAACAAAGGTCTTGCACATCGGGACTTTGACCAATCACATCATCTGATGCTGAGGTATTAGTTCCTTCCATCGGTTCAGCTATAATAATATTTATTTATTTATTGTTATTAATAAATATATAAACTAAATGTGTGTATATATTGTACCTATGCCTCGAACATGTTTTAGAAGACAAAGAATGCAGTCTACAGCAGCATTAGCAAAAACTAAAACATTGTCTGTGTTTAAAAATGCTTCAAAAACTTCAACTACTACTTGAACATGAACATTTTTAATTGGTACACCAGCAGGTGGCGGTGTTACAGGAGCTGTTACTCGCACCGCACGAAGAGTACCAAATAAAGGACGCCAAGCTGACCGAATTTCAGTCGTGTTGCCTTCAACAAATTCACATATCGAACTAATTACCTATTTGTAATTGAAAAACTATTATATTTTTGTATAAAATTATAAAAATAATAATGTTGTACCTGATCTTGTATATCAACGTCGCACAATTCAAGACACAATAAATTTTCAAAAGGTTTAAACAGAGCTTCATTGAAATGAAAATGAGGTAATTCCGATTGAACTCCTAAAAGTGCTGTTACAACATCGTGAATACAAGTAATTGACTTCTTTGCTATCGCGCCATCTTTATTGCATGCTGCCTATAAAAATAAATTAAATTATAGTTAAATATTCATTTTATTTATCTAAAAATAAATAAATATCTTACTTCCATGAAATGAGGACCAACAACGCTCCAAGCTTTCATAGTGTGAATTAATGGTCGTCCACTACGGACACATTTAAGCATCACGTCACCAAGACGATACAACAGAAGAAAACCTCCTATAGTTTGATTTAAGCCTGATTGGACAACTAAAGTTGATTTTTTAGTTGTAGATTCGCTGAATAACTGTTCTTGACTAGCAGCACACAATTCAGTGAGAAATGTAATAAGAGCTTGAAGATTCAGTTTGGTAGCAGCGTCATCAAATAAATGATCAATTTCATGACTGAGAGCACAAATTATTTTGCTCATAAATTCGTGATTAGTAATGACTCCCGAAGAAGAATCTAAATTACTTTGTTGAATTAATTCAGTAAGATTGGTACGTGCTGATACGGGATACTGAAGTGAAGCAACATCATCACAGCTTTATAAAAAATAAATAAATCATTTTTATTAAATTATTTTGTATATTAATTTAAATTAATTACTCGGTAGTTGCATTATCACTATCTTGTCCCCGTTTCTGCAACTTGGAAAGACTCGGTTGATTTCGTGACATCAATTGACAGAAATAATTATACTCTAATTCTCCAACAGAAATGCAACAACGAAATACATGACGCCAGCAATCAGGTGAGTGACTACCAAGTTCCAACCCACGACTTAACAATACATCCATGCTCAGTGCATGAGAAACATTAAGTTGTAGTTTCTTAGACTTATTTGCATTTTTCTTTTTTTTCTTTAACGGTTCTTTATCAAAAACAGGACATGACGCATTTGCTAATAACGCAAACACAGATCCACATCGTGACTGAAGACCTGAAATAAGTAAAATTTTTATTATTAATTAAAAGCCCTGTAAATTATAAAATAAAACAAAAATTTACCTAAAATATTACAAAGTCGTGCAGCTTTTTGTAAGCCTTCTAAGCTCAGTGCAATCGCTTCTCTCGCTTTTCTATTCTCTTCTTTAGCTCCATCAGTTCCCAACAAAATCCCAAGATTGGTTGAAATGCCCACTGAATCCTTATCAGTTAATAAAGCTGATAGAACTTCAATTACTCTATCCCAACAAGCTGTGAGAAGCCGTCGAGAATATTTCATGCCAGCTTTAACCGGTGCTGATTTCTCAATGTTGTAAGCTGCTTTTTCCAGTCTTCGATAGTCCGATAGTAACTGATCTCCGGGCGCATTGTTGCCTAAACCATCTATATCTGAAAGATACAGAATCGTTGCAAATTCATCCAATTCCATGCCTAAAATAAAGGTGAATAGCAAATAAAAAATAAGGTAGCGCGCATGCAAAATTAAAATTTGAAAACAAGCGACTAATTTTTATAATTTTTTTTAGAAAGTATAAAAGAGCAAAGAAAAGATTTAAAAATTTAGCAGTTAAAAGATGAGTCGTGCACATCATTTCATAATACCTGTTAGAAGGTTAATTAGAGCAGAATTTTCAGTAGAATTAGGATTATAACCTGCATCTTCTAAGAGATTACATTTCAATACCTGTTGATACAATTCCGCTAACCAAATTGTCGATAAATAAACCAATACCCCACTACCGTGAACCTGTGCAACAAACTGCTCCTGTAGTTAAAAATTTTAATTATTTATTAATATTTTATTAGTACACTATTTTTCAGTTCACCTCTGTCAGTGGAATCAAAGTTGAAAGATCAGCTTGATAATAACCGTTACGAATTAATTTTAAATTCAATAACAATGCTGAATACGTTGCTAAGTACACACCGTCAGCATTGATTACAGTAAATTGCATTAAATTCGGTTCATTTTGACTAGACAATGCATTGTTTTGATTATAAATTCCATCGCAATACTTGGAAGCAAATAATTGCAATGCTTCATCAGCTTCAATCGAGCTTTTTACTGAAAGATATTGAGGCAACAGTTTTGCAAGTGTGTTTACAAAATGGCGACTGTTATGTCGTTCAAGTTGAGCGTATTCATTTCGTGCTTCACATAATCGTTCAATTTGTTCCCTTTCTTTTTTCCCAGTTTCATCTCCAAGAAGTGTTTTTGGTAATTTTTCACGCCGTGCTGCTTCTTTTTCTACTAATTTCTTGACAGCTTCGTCCAAAGAATCATCCACCTCAAAATAAAACATCAATAAATTATATTATTTTCAAATTAGCAATAAAAATTAATTAAATTTAACTAACATCATTATCATTTTCTTCATAATCATCATCTTCAGGACCTTCAGTTGATCCTGATGAATCAGATTCATAATGTTCGTAACTTTTAACTGGAATATACTCATGTGAATTCTCTATATTGCGCCCATTTAAAACATCGTCCTCCGCAATCACACACTCTTCTTCAATTACTTCATCATTCAAATCTTGAATTTCACAAGCGCCATCTTCCTCTTGATCTCCGTGATAACCAATATCATCTTCAGCATTTGACACACAACTAGAACTTGCTGATGAATTCTTATGACTTCTACGTTTTTCCCGTTTAACTTTTGTTGATTTTTCTACTTTAGATTCATTTTTCTTATTTATTTCCTCTTCTCGCAATCGATAGGTTAGTGGACCTGAAAATATTTTATACCGAGTTATATCTGTGAGTAATTGACAAATTAAAATTAGTTTCTACCAGTGTAATCACTGCTAGGCAGATCTTTGTATAAATTATTTATAATATCTGTTTGTTGTTGAGATAATTTTTTTCCTGTACAAAAATCCTCCAATGTTGTCAAAAAAGCCACAATGCAACTAACAGCTTCATAACGCACATTATTATCATTACAACGACTGCACTCAACTATGGAATCCATTGATCTAAAGATGTTAAATTATTAAAATACTTTAATTGAAATACATCATGTTAGAAATATTTGCGTTTTACAAAGTGAGAAGAGCCAAGTCAGATGAAAACGTTTTTTTATTTTCTTCAGATTCAATAGGTCCTGAGAACTTTAGAAGTATGTCTGGATTTTTTAAGATCTGAAACACCCGAAAATATTAAGATAAGATATTATTTTCTGTGAAACTGATTAATTTGGCGCATTTGAAATTTAGCGAAAGTTGAATGGAGCGGGAATTTAATTTTCATGCCAATAGATGGCGCCATGTACGGGTTGAACAAAAATTAAAGATTGCACCACTTTATCTTCTCATATTGTTATTAAGGCAGTTAAAATTGATATTGTTATAGTAATTAAAAATTTAAAAAAAATGATCACAATTAATTAGAAAATTTAAATACCTCTTTCAATGCTTTCATAGCTTCCAATCTGTGTTGTGATGGCGGATACAGAAGCATACGATGAAATAGAGACTCCAAAACCGGTCGTAAAGATACAACTGTTCCCACAAACTCTACCAATTTAACAGCAATGCTATTACAAAAAAAATTTAAATATATTTCAGCTACCAATATTTTATTTAAATTAATATTTACCAATACACCATCTTTGCTTCCGCACCAGTAAAAGCCGGTGCAGTAGCTAAACATCCTGACCCACGACCCATATCGACACCTTCTACTTGAGATGAAACTATATTTTTGTCTGTACGAGGTGATCCAAGAAATGCAATAAGAGATGGACAAAACTTTTGCCATAAAAACAAGACAACATTTCCACTGCTTTTTGCTTGAGATGGTAAACAAGAAACTACAGTTGACATTGCTTCTAATATAAACACAACTGGGGTGCCATCTTTTGTATGTGGGACTCTACAAAATAATTCAAAACTTTGTAAACAAATATCAAATAATAAGAACTATTATATCTAACCGTTGATATTCATCCAGTTTTTTACATAGATAATTAAAAACTGGAATGATGTCGTCTAAGATCGAACATAAAATTCCTATAATGTATAAAAGATAAATTTATATTAATTTTTTTAACTATTTTATTTTTATTTTGTAATTAATACCTTCATTATTTTCGCCACTGGATTGCTGAAAGGGATTTTTCTTTTTTAAAAAAATAAAAATAACTTACTTAAAAATATACTTAAAATATAAAAATTTAAAAATCGAATGTGTAAAAGTAAAAAAATTAAAAACCAACTTGTTGACATTTTGCTTCCTCATCTAAGTAATTACAAAACGATCTTAATGTTTGACTGGCCGTTGCTTGGGCCGCAGTTCGAACTGCTGCTCCTCCATCTATGTAACTATCCAAACACAACTGAAAAATTTGCTGAATCATTTTTGAATTCATCGTCCACCAGTTTGTGCAAACCATGTTTAATAAAACCTGTTTGATACAAATTTTAAAAAAATTAGAAATATGTACTCGCTTCTTATTAACGTATTAATATTAAACTTGCTTTAAGAATTTCCACTTGTACATCATCAGTATAAATTTGCATAGATCCAACTGTGTGCAGCATTTGAGATGGAAGCCATTGCAATTCATTTTCACATTCAAAATTTGATTGAAATCGATCATCGCGCAATAATTTCTGTAAAAGAAATTATTTATTTATTTATAATAACATTTATATCTTTTATTTAATCATCATACTTGTAATCCTGCAACCGCATGAGTCATAAGTTTATTGTTATTCGAATGTAAAGCATGATGAAAAGCATTCAAACATTTTTCACTGAAATAATTAACAAAAAGAATTAAACATTTTTAATTTGTTATTACAAAAAAAATATTTTACCGCAGTTCATGAGGTGGAGCTCTCAAAGTCCCCTGTTGAGATTCCAAAAATTCTACAAAATGTATATATTTTTTCAAATTAAATAGTAAATTAAGGCAAAATCTCTTTTTCAATTCCAACCATTTGCTTCTTGAGCTGCATTCCTAATGGCCGTGTATTTATTTCCTGACGCATCTTTCACGAGCAATAGTAACAGATCCTCCATCATTAATTACTATAATTAAACACAAATTGTAGAAGTAATAAACATTTTTTTAAACCTTTATAACCGCTTCATTTTGAAATATTATTAGAACTAAACATCAAAATTTACGAGGAAAAATTACCGTAAGGCGTTACTAATCTCACATATGTTGTTACTAAGATGGTTGAATAATAATCAAATAAATCGATTCATTGGTTAAAGATACTTCGTGCAGCTGTTTAGTATAATATCACATCAATTACAGTATAAATCTATAGACAGCATTAAATAATTTGTAATCATCTTGGAAACCCTATGAGGAAAACAGACGATGCACACATTACATATCGATCGCTTAGTTTTGTCAGCAATTTTGTATGGGAAACTATAAACAGATGGATAAATTCAATTTCACGGACGCTAAAAAATGGCAAAAGTCAATAGTTTATTTTATCGTGTAAGTAAACATACAGAGTAAGTATTGTACATTCTAAAAATATTCTTAAAAGCGTATGAAATGAGTACGATTACGATCACACGGTCATGTGGCAATATTCAGCCAATTACATTCGTTGTGTACGGAAATGAGAAACACAAATAAACAGTATCAATCGAGACGTCCTCCTGGTTACAAAATGTCGGCAGACCGTGATGTAAGCATCGTAGAGTACAGGGCCGAACATGAAGGCTATGCTTGTGGATACTGCAAATCGAGCTCCACCAACTATTCCCATGGTAGTTCAAATCATGAGTATTCGGTTAAGTATAATACAACTTTATTATTTTATCATCTATTTCAGGAATGTGGGCTCACATCTTGACAGTCGAAGATTATCAAGATCTTATTGACAGAGGATGGAGACGGTATTTAAATTTAAAAAATAAATAAATGTCAGGTACAAATTTTATTGTTTTTAGAAGTGGCATGTATTGCTACAAACCTACAATGGATTTGACTTGTTGTCCAGCTTACACGATCAGGTATTTTTTCACTTGTTTAGGTTTTTAAATTTCATTTAATTATTCATTTGTTAATTTTAGATGTGACGCGTTAGAATTCAAATTAAGCAAGTCACAAAAAAATGTGATAAAGAAAATGAATAAGTATTTAATCACGGGTGAAACCAAACCAAATAAAGTAAAAATTTTACATTTATTATTTCATTTAAACAGAAATAAAGTTATTATTTTTTTAGCCTTTTAATCCGTCATCAAATGATGATACCGAAGCATCATTTGGTTCAAATATTCTGGAATTTCAAGCACAATCAAAATTAGCAGAAGATAAATTGTTATTTAAGGATTTTTCGTCACCGATTAATAAAGAAACTGGTAATAATTTAAACATTACTGTCTTTAGTAGCCACAGTATTAAAATTTAACGCCAAGAACAAGTTTTTTTAATGTAACCTGAAATTTTAATAGAATTACCTGAATCATTAGAAGATCGAAACTCGTGCTCTTCCATTAATTTATGCAATGTAGATGCTCAAGTAAAACCAAAAGAATCTTCATTCAAAGTTGAAAACGTGCCTAAACCTGGTAAACATTAAAATACAATTTTTATTGACAAAGTTTAAAATATTTTCGAAATTTATTTTAGGACAAGGTCCCGATCCTAACAAACCTCCTTGTAAAAAAGCGAAACTTTTAAGACAAGAAAGACGTGAACAGAAGTGTAAAAAGGAATCAATTAGTTCACAAAACCTATCTGCTCTTAAGCAAAATATGAATTGCTCCAAGACAATTGAAGATCATTTGAAAGTTCCGTTAGAAAATGTAGTGCATAAACTAGAGGTGAAATTAATAACTGATCACGCATTTAGGATCATAATTGAACCTTCTTATCTCATTTGAGTAGATTCGATTAGTTCGATCGCATCCTAAAAGTAGTGAATTCAAAAGAACACTTTCTCAATCTCATGAAATTTATAGCAAATATCAACAAACTGTGCATAATGATCCTTCTAGTAAATGCACATTTGAACAATATGTCCGATTTTTAGTCAATTCACCATTGGCGGTAAACCAACTGAAATACTAAAATGAGTAAAAGAAGGGTTTAAACATTTTAATTAAACACCTTGTCCTTATCAGATGTATTTAATCTATAGATAAAACTACTTAGATCAAATCCTCCGTGCAATGAATACCAAAGTAATAGAGAGAAATCGATATTACTGTATCAAAAATACCAAATGGAAGTTCATAACGACTCAGAAGTTGAATGTGATGAAGATAGTTACACTAGTTTTTTAGAGAATTCACCATTAGTGGTACTAAAAATCAAACCCTTCTTTTGCTTTGCGACCAAATTAAAAAACAGATGCTTAAATTATGTTCTAATTACAGCCTGAAACACCTAGTGATGGACCAAATGATGGATACGGGTCCTTTCATCAGCAGTATTGGCTTGATGGGAAATTAATTGCAGTCGGTGTGATAGATATTTTACCCTATTGTATATCCTCGGTGTATTTCTTTTACGACCCGGATTATCGGTTTTTATCACTTGGAACTTACGCATCTTTACAGTAATTATTTATAATAGGCACTTTCCAGTTTTATTTTATTTGTTCTTGTGTTCTAATTTTGTAGAAATACATTTTGCAGTTAAATTTTTAAAATTTTATTTCAATTTGTGCAACAAAATTTTGTTACAAAAATTGCTAAGTGTCCAATAATTATTATAAATTTTATTTATAGAGAAATAGCATTCACAAGAGAACTAGAGAAACAAAATTCAAATTTGAAATACTATTACATGGGATTTTATATCCATTCATGTCCAAAAATGCGATATAAAGTAACATCTGTTTTTAAAATAAATATTATAAAATTGATGACGATATTTTATTTTAGGGACAATATAATCCCTCATTTCTATTATGTCCTGAGGTGTATTCATGGCACTTCATTGAAGATTGTAAGGAGAAATTAGATCAATCAAAATACAGTCGCTTGAATAAAGATCCTAATAAAGGTGAGCTGATTATACATTAATAGAATCTATTATTATAAATAAATAATAAAAATTATTTTGACGTTTAGTTGATGAAAATACAATTGATGTCGAACATGTGAGCGTACTTCATCAACGTGTAGCAATGCCTTTTTCTATCTACAAACGTAGAAAGCATAGTAAACATGTTGATGAGGAAGAAGTGGTTCAATATGCTAAATTAGTTGGTGGTTCATGTGCCCGAAGGATACTCCTGTATAGGCGTTAATTCGAATTAGTTAGAAATAATCGAAATTTCCTGTGCTAATCTAAAGGAAATTCAATAGAAAATTTTATTTACAACAGATAGTACAATAATTATTGCACAAATGCATTTATTTATAAACTAAATATCCAAAATTTGAATTAACAAAAAAACCTTATAACAAATTAAGGCTTCATTTGAGCACGGATTTTTGTACTGGTTAAAATTTTTAATTGATTGTAGGTTTATGCTTCAGCCTAATATCATACATCTGTTTGAAGTCCTACACTTGTCGAAGAATGTAACTGATCACTTGAAATAAAGATATTTAATTAAAAATTAAATTATTTTTTTAAATTTGACTAAATGATTTATTACAAAACGTACATTGATTGACTTAGTTGTTGCAACTGAAAAATAAAAAATAAATATTACCAAAAAATTAAAATATTGTTTATTTTGCTACTATATTTACATTTTCCATTAATTTTGCCATATTTTCCTTAGCTATTGATCTTCCTTCTTCAGATAAGGGACTGAAAATTTTATTAAATGATAATTTTGAATTATAATAAATAAATAAGAAATTTTACTTATAATTTTCTAAATGTGCATTTAAATCAAAATGAAGACGAGCCAATTTCTCCTGTTGTTCTCTCACACTATCCATTTTTTCAAAAGTGCAATCTTTACCTAAAAGTAATGAAAACAAAGAAACATTAATTGATTAAATATTGATTCTATTTTTCTATGTGTATACCAAATGCATGTAATTTTCCCGAATGAAAATCTCCTAATAGCTGTAAAAGTCCTTTTTCCATTTTTCTTACATCAGCGATGTCTGTGAGAAAGGAATGATGATGACAAGGTCGATCTAACACTACTCGTTGCATTAGTCTAGGAGGGACTATAAGGTAGGTACAAACAGAAAAAAAAAAAGCAAAAGAAAAAAAATGCCCAAATAAACCAAACTGGCAAAACAAAATTAATTCAAGCATAATTAGCACTACTCATAGTGATAAACTACAAAAATGCACGCAAATAATAATAAAATATTAAATAAAAATCAAGCAGGAATTTTTTGTTTACTACATGTGAGTTCAGTTATTTGTGCTGATCAATTGACAATAATTTATTCTTTGGGATACATTAAAACAAATTAATGCATCACAAAAAAATTCATGCATAAACATGAGCATTACAAATAAATTTCATTATGAATAGTGTGCTATTTACTATCAATTTTTCAACCTTTGCTTTTGTTTATTGCTCTTCTTGTAGGTGTAGATTTGACATTAGCTGGAGTTTCGTGTTTTTCAAATGATGTTTTTGCTACTTGAGGTTTATACTGAGCTGTTGATGTCATATTTGCTGTTGGTTGTGATTGATCTGCTGTTGTGATAGTTGCTACAGACAAATTGAGTCCATGATGTTGATGTGATGACTTTTTATCTTCACCTTCTCCACTTCCATTTTTGTTGTCTAAACCATGGCTTAAACTTGTGTGTGGCACGACACTGCTCATAACGGAGGCAATGAATAAATTGTTAGGTTTAATTTCTTATTTGCCTTTCAATGGGTACAAAATTTCTGAGCAAGGAATCGTTGAATGAGGAAGTGAATGATGGGCGTAGCAAAACAAACGTCACCATTTGTTGTAACTAGACGTATATAGTCAATCAGATATCTACAACTCGCATTTTACTATGGTAGCTCGAAGAAGGTTCAAGAAACAAAGAAATGCTTCTCTTAATTACGTTAACAGATAAAATTGATTGTGAAACTAAAACTAAAACTAATTTTAGAAATTATATAAACAGAACTGATGATGGGAACTGGTGGTGTCAGTAATAGATGGCGCCATGTCCTGGACTTGCACAATACTTCATAATTTTTTTTATAAAATACAGTAAATACTGCAAATATGATGCCAAAAATTGATTTTCAGCATCATATTTAAGAGCGATTGCACCACCTGATTTATGTAAATAAATAAACATGTATGTGAAGAATAATTTGAGTTTCCGTTTAATAACAATAGATAGCGCCATAAATCAGCTTACAAAGTAACACTCTATCCAGCTCAATGCTCCGTACTATCCAACTTTCAACAGCTAATGAACATAATTCTAAGAGATGCCAAATTCAAATATGTTATTGCTTGCTTATAAAAAGCTCAGTAAAAAAATAGCAAAAATCAGTAAGAATAATAAAAATTAGTAGAAAATAGCAAAAATTATTTGAAATATTTGCAAAAATCACTAAAAATAGCAAAAGTTTCTAAAAGGATTTACAAAAATAAGTTAAAAAAGTAAAAATTGGTAAAACGTAGTGAAAATTAGTAAAAATATTAGCAAAAATTAATAAAATAGCAAAAATCAGTAAAAATCGCATTAATCTGTAAAAAAAATATCAAAAATCAATAAAAAATAGCAAAAATTAGTAGAAAATTTAGCAAAAATTAACAAAAACCAGTAAAAAAATATCAAAAATCAATAAAACAATAGCAAAGATTAGTAAAAAAAAAAAAATAGCAAAAGTTTGTAATAGAAATAACAAAAATCAGTAAAAAAAATAAAAATTAGTATGTTGAAGGACAAATTATCAATAAGTTACTAGTTAAAATTAATTAATTTTTAGGTTTGTGTAAAGAAAAAAGAAATTATTTTATTATATGTCATATGATGAAAACCCTTAGTTTTTTTTATTTTGAATAGTGGATTATGATTGGATGCTTCCTGAACTACCGGTAGAAAATAATGAAATTCAGGGAACAGCAAGTAATTTTATTGTTGATTTAATTTTTAATTTCTCTATAAATAAAATTTATAATAATTATTAGACACTTAAAAATTTTTATAACAAAATTTTGTTGCACAAATTAAATGAAATTTTAAAAATGTATTTCTACAAAATAAAAACACAAGAACAAATAAAATAAAACTGAGAAGTGCCTATTATAAATAATTACTGTAAAGATGCTCAAGTTCCAAGTGATAAAAACCGATAATCCAGGTCATATAAAAATACACCGAGGATATACAATAGTGTAAATTATCTATCACACCAACTGCAATTAATTTCTCATCAAGTCAATACTGCTGATGAAAGGACCCGTATCCATCATTTGGTCCATCACTAGGTGTTTCAGGCTGTAATTAGAACATAAT
>JAQFZN010001132.1:0-18445 GCA_034687075.1 Geophilus carpophagus | reverse complement strand
GCATTGCAACCGCCATCTAGAAAAACAAAAGAAATAAAAATATAAATTAATGTATAAAAAATGATTATAATAAAAAAAATTTTATTTTTTTTAATCGCAAAGGAACTTGTTTAGGACCATAAATTGTTATTGTAATTATGGTGCCATAGAAAACAGCAATAAATGTTATTTTTTATCTTGCAAGGAGATGTGTACTTTTTTCAATTGCAACTCTGTTTTATTATTTATAGTTTACTTGTAGTAGACAATTCTTGGTTTAGACCTATCCAACTTTTATTGGGTTACAAACCAATAAATGTTATATAAGAAAAAGGAAAAAAGTACTTTTGTTTACAATAATTTACTCCTAAAATACTTGTATATAATTTTTAAGAATATGCTAACACTTGGATCATGTTTAATTTTTATTTTCTCATTTTTTTCAAGTTTAAAGCAACTTATTGATTTGTTTTGTTTACTAAACCTGAAAAGGAGTATTCACTTATATGTAATACAGAACTCTTTTATTTAATCCACTCTTTCTAAGAGTAATTTCAATTGGTTTGTATAGATACACGATTTGCCAATTTAGCAACTATGCAATAACTTTGTCTATTGTCACTTCTATTGGGATATAAACAATGAAAATGCATAATGCAACTCATGTACGTATTATGACATATTTATATGAAATATTTATACAAAATGTAAAAATAAAACAAAGAAAGGATTTACAATACATGTCAAAGTGATACCATTTGTGGCTTAACTGTTATTGCTGTCACTAATTGTTTCATGACTTTATTTCAACCATTTCAGCAATAATTTGTTCAAGTGTTGAAGCAAAGTGTAGTGGTTTTCAAATAAAACACCCATTATTTTTAAACAGATGCTGTTGTTCTCATTATTTATTAGTTTATGTACAGTTTTTAAAGATTTATGCAAACAATGTAATGCTGTGTTCAGCTTGATTTTTAATAATAAAACTTATTTATTAAACAATTACATGTATCTTTCCAAAAATTTGTCTTTGTTTAAAGTTGTTTAATGTCAATGAAATAAATGTATTTCGAAATAATTATTATTAAAATGCTCTTAAATGAATAATGAAGTGAGGTTTACTTTTATTTATGATGAAAAATGATGAATTTTTCTATTGAATTATGCATTTGCCAATGATTTGATTTACTGAAATAATAAATTTAAAGGTTTAAAAACAACACTTTCTTTTTTGTTATTTTGTAGTCATGGTAACTTGAATATCATGACTTTTAAATGTAGCTTTTCATATGCTAATCACATTATTATTCTTGAAAGAATTGTATTTTTCTCAAGATAACTCTAACCCTAATTATTTGTCAGGAAAAAACAATTTCATGTGAAGAATGAAACACATTTAATCCATTATTCTTCAACTTCAACTCAAATCTATGGAAAATGGAATGTGAAATAAGAACATAGTGCCCTCACTCTGCTCTCTTTCCCTTACCCCCTTATTCTTCAACATTCTATATATTTGAAAAAAGGAATAGTAAGGAAAAGAAAAATGAGATTGAAAAATTGATGATGCTTTAAGTAACATTTTCTTACAAGAAAAATTTAATATCAAAACAGAACTTTATACTCAAACTGCCACTCAAATACAACAATTTTTTCTTCTAATTTTTCTAATATTTTTATACTTTTTAAATATTTATCACATCACATTTTTAATACGGTCCAATTCATTGTGGATACTTTTTATTACATCTCAGATACGTGATATGGATTTTATATTCACACAACAACTTTTAATCTAATTTTCCATCTTACTGAACTTGAAGCAATATATTTACTTATACGTAAAATAAAAATTTATAGGAATTTTGGGTTTCATGATTAGAATAGTTGTGTGGATTCAAGTGATGTAATAAAGCTTGTTCTCAGAGAATTGATGAAATTTCTTTACAAATTTTCTTCTTCAAGTTATCTTGATGTCATTTTGTAACATTATGGATTTATGCAATGAGTTGAGCAGAGCTGTACATAATTACAGAATGTGATTACATGGATAAAGTCAATTTGAAAAATTGAATAAGCAGTTTAGCTTAGGCAATTATGGATAATGAGGTTAGATTTATTCAAATAAAACACAAGTTTGGAAATTTGGTGTGATAAAATGGGTTAATACTGTTACTCAATTTTTAAATCTTTTAATTGTGTTATTACTTTACTACAAAAGTAAATTTCATGATTTAAAGTTAAGTTTATTTTACTAGAAATCTTCACTTTTTATCTGGCAGTTGTCCAAGTAAAGTTTAGGGAAATTCAGAAAAAAAATGTGCGATTTTTGCAAGCAAATTGTTCATTTTAAAGAACAAAATGTTGAAAATTGTAATTTTTTTACTGTGTAATTTTAAAGAAAGTCATATGAAGGTTATGCATTCTGTTACAAATTTGAAAAGTGTAAACCAAAATCCCGGAAAATTGACTGAATTATATTATCTTTGGATTAGATTTGATGCTGCAGAATTCCCACGAGCTATCAAACTGCATTACATACTGATAATAACTCATGGGAATTTTATGAGTATGATGTAAGGAAAAGTGTGAAGAAAAATTTTGATTTTCTTGTTTGTATTAATGCATTCGTAAAAAATGTTTAGATTATATTTCGGTCTTTAATGTTAGGTGTGAAATTAAACTTATCTCATTTTATAACAAAAAATAAAATTAACACTAACAAATCTTCTTCAATTTAATATTTCTCAAAATGACATTAAGCTTAAGCTTGTCAGTGTGACTTATTGCGTAGTAATGTCATTATTTATAACCGAAATTAAATTCAATCATTTTGATATGACAGCTTTATTTATGTTATCAAAAAAGATCTGAAAAGAAAAATAAAATTTATTTTTTAATCATGAAAATGCAAACTAAATTTAAGTACATTAACAAATCCATTACAAGAAAATTGGATTATGGATTCAGCAAGAAAATTTTCAACTCATAAACATGACATTCATTTAAAAATATTACCTATTACAACTTATTATTACTTTTCCAAACTTTGAATTATACTTTTCCCTTTAAGTAATAAAAATAAAAAAATCTAATGGATGGACATATCAGTTGACACTCACTACATTAAAACATAGCTATCATACATCAAAACACCAACTTTATATAAATATTGATATCAACTTTTGATGCATTGCACACTACTTTATACTTAAGACTGTAAAAATAAGTCGTAAATCATTTGGGAAATTAGACAATTTATACTTACTTACATTTACTTAATCTGAACATAAAAAAAATACCAACTATTCTAAGACTTCTAAAAGACAATAAGAATTACACAATCATTTATCAATTTCTTGAAGATAGAAAACATTAATCAAAAACAATTTGATAACTATCATTTGTCCATTGTTTTAAGACATGACACACATGGATGGAAACATTAATACCATTCTCACAGGAGTTAAGCTTATGTCCTAACATCAACAAGAGGACTGAAACAAAATCCAATTGGCACTTGGGTAATTTTTTTCTTTATACCTTATTTCTTTTACTTCCATCTTGAAGGTCTCTAGTGCATTAAAGATTTTCTTGACCACAAACCAAAACTGCCTCTTAAACATTAATCTTGACTTTGATTAATAGTTCTCCAACACATGACCAGCTGTCCCTCTCTATGGACCTCATGCTAAGAAAAGATTCAGTTGGAAACAAATTCAATAAACTATTTTTTTATGTTGTTGAAAATGAATTACTGTAACATGCACCACCTAAAAGAGGGAAAAAATAGTGGCAGGAAATGTATGTAATTATTATTGATTACTAAACAACCTCCCATTTCCTGTACTTGACACTCCATTTGATATGATTTTTGAGAGATATGTTTAATGGGGAGAAAAATAAAGTTGAGAAGATTTAGATAAGAAATGAAATAAATGTAATTAAATGAGAGAGATTGTTTTGAAAAATTGTTGTGTAAGTCAAAAATGTTAAATGAAAATAACTTTGAGGGTGAAGACATATGACATTATAAAAAAGCAAGTAATAGCATCTTAGTTTTATAATTTCAAAATGAAACTTACTAAAGCACTTTAATTTCTGTGAAATCTGTAAGTTTCTGATAACTAGTGGGTGCTTCCCGGGATTTGCATGGAGCGAAATTTCGGAAAATTAGCTGCTTTTTATAATCCCAACTCCCGGGAATCAAGAACGAGTCTGATGAGCAAGATAAAACCCACATTGGAAGAATTCAGGACGCGTTTTTTCAATTTTTGGCCCAATCAACATAAAAAAATTAAATATTTATTCCCTGTTTTTGTTTTTTTACTTGATTAAAAAATATGAATTAATTTTTGTTTAATGTTTCCTTTAAAAAAAAATGTTTTTTAATTTTTTAAATAATGAAATAATAAATATGTTTTTTATTTTAATAAAAATAATTAAATTGCTTTATAATATCAAAGATATAAAATTAAAATGAAATTTCCCAGTTCCCAGAAATCCCGGGATTTTACGAGCTTTCAATTTTTTTAAGTTAGAAGCTGGATTCACTGAATCTCTTGCACTTGCGAATCTGCTATTTTTAAGAAAATTACACTTTTTGGATTATTTTTTATAATTTCACTCTATAAACTCTCATGGATTTATATTTATTTTTATTTTAATGCATGGATCTTAAAGACCCATACACTGTGACTAGATGAACGTGTGAAAAGCTATTTATAGCTCCAAAACTACTGATGTTGTTGACTGTTGAAGCATTATTCTATCACTCAATTGTTAAATTGCACATAGATATGAGTAAATAAACAAGGATAACATCTTTTTAAATGACAGATGTTTGTAACTCTATAATCTATTGTTTTATTTCAAATATTTAAATTACATTACATTATTTTACAATAGTAATTACTAGTAACTTACTAATTAATTAGTGTTATAAAGTTTAGTTAGTAAAAGTAAATTCTATGTCGAACGGAAGAGTAATACAAATACTTAAAAGCAATTACGTGTTCTGATGACACTGAAAAAACCGGACTAAATAAAGAAAAAAAGTTATCTATTGATCCAGCAACTTGCTGACGAAAAGAAGTAGAAAAAGTTTCTTGCGCAAGTGAAACCACTGTAATAAAACATTCATTAGAAATTTTTCTACTTTTATTTATTTTTTACTTTTAAATTAAAGATTTATTTTATTTTTAATGTATTAATTTATTTTTTCTTTAACTTTATATTTTGGTAAAAAAAAACTTTAATCAGAAAAATGTTAGTCTCTTGAGAAAAAGTTTAAAAAGATTTGAAAGTCAGTTTCAATAACATTTCATTTTCTTTTTATGACTTAGAATGAGTTACACAACTTGAAATAGCGGAATAAACACCAAAAGTTAATAGTTTTGCTAACATACTGGATGAATTATGGAACCTATTTCGGCTTATCACGAACAGAAATATTTTTTTTTCTCTTTCTTCTCTTCCTTTTCTCATAAAACCAGTGTGTAAGTAGTGTGACAAGTTTACAAAAAGAAAAGAAAAAACTCCATAGAAATTCTTCTTAACACTTAATTGGACAATGTCAATCCATTAAAAGTTTATTGATAAAAGTCAAAAAGACTAAATTGCAATTCTTTCTACTCTTTGTGTAGCACTAATGCTGGTAATCTTCATCAGGTCACACAGCAGGCAACCAAATGACGTCATGATATATGACATAATAGTTTATGGCTTTGATGAGTATCAGTTGTAAGCCTGAGGATTCTTGCTTTTCTATTACACATTTATTAGATAAAAATAGTAATGGACTGTTGATTTGCGACAGCAATAATAATATTTTGTCGTACTATTACTGGCCGCTAGGGACCAATCAACAACAACTGTCTTTATAGCTGCTGAATAACAGATGACATAATTCTATACAACTTTAATTTACAGTATTTATTTAATTATGCTTTTTATTTCTATTTTCAACTGTTGATTTATTTTAGCTTTGACGGTTACAGTTTATTTTAAACTTCATTTGATTTTAAATTTTGTTCTACTTTTTTTCACTTTGATGTTTCATTATTGAGCAAATTCTCAAGTAAATTGAAGTAAAATTTGCATTTATCTTTGATAAATTCAAAACACGAGCTTTGTTCTACGTAATTTTATTAAAATTTAGTTTTTTCACTGATAATATTTGCCATTCTCTTGAGAATATCTTTTCTACTTGTTTGAATATGTGTTCATCTGCTGCTCCAACTTGTAAATAAACTGCCATTTTTTAAATTCGTCTTATCTTTTACGCAAAACATCTTACTTAATTTAAAAGTTTTAGCGACCATATTTTTAAAAATAAACACTCTCCTTTACATACATATCTAAATGCTGCTACATCAAACCACATTTAAAGAATACCCCACATTTTTTATTTGGGAAATTCACAAGAGATGAAGGGTCTCAGGGGCTGAGTGATCGAACAACCTGCTTCACATCCCCAGGCTCATGAGCTTAAGCTTGACCACTGGAATTTCTTGAGTCGAGTAAAACATAGAAGAATAAAGCACCATACTCTAACCTTGTCCACAACCTAAAATTCATCACTTGACTGATCACCACAGTAATTTAATACAATAATAAATGACTCTTTAACTTGGGACATGCGTATTGGAATCGACTTTTCTCTTAACACTGATGAGAAAATATTTGCACTCGGTTTTAAGGTATCAGGGGCATTTCTTGTCACGTGCAGTGCAATGGGTATAGTTAAGAGGTGAGTTGGTGTCAAGGGATGCCGAATGGTTGTCGCTAGTGATAGCAAGAAAGCGTATCTTTCTATTCCCCAGACAATAATAAAGATCCTAAAGAATAAGTCGGACTCGTATCTTTTGTTTATACGAGTGCTCCTTATTCTTTATTCTAAGTCCAAATTTCACATTTGTTTTGATATTTCATGAATGTTTAAAACATACAGAATAAAATATAATTGCTTAAAATAGCTTTGCATTGTTTAACACGTAGGAATATGTCAGAAAAGAGTACAATTGGGGCATACAGTACTTTAAAAACTCAGTAACATTGAAGACTTCTTTTGGAATTTTAAGTGTTTTTAAATTTGTAATTGAAAAATGAACTAAGTTTTATGCAGAGTGTTTTGTAATATTAGGGTAGTAAAATTGTGAGGCCTATGGTTGGTAAACGGGAGCCAGTCATGGTTTATATCCATATGTATTATTATGACTTGAGGCTAGTGATATTATGTGTTTTCATGCGCAGGAGGTTAGTTGCCCCTACCTGCGTAATTTTGAGTTTTATGCCTCTCTCTTAACGTAGTGGTTCTCACCGTGCAGCAGCTCAAAGGATAGAGCTATTCTTCCAATATTTTGGGTTACTATGTTGAAAGATCTCAATATTAGTAATTTGTGTGTGTGACTTTATTGTTTTCCCGCCCCGAGCCTAATCATTGCAACATAAGATAACATTAGAACAGTAAGTTAGCTAATCGAAACATTATTAAAGAATTAATAACCAAGCTCGGCTTTAGTTAAGTTGGAGTAATGAGTTGTGTTAATGTATTCATCAAGTATTGTATAGTTGTTTTGTTTTCCCAACAGCTGGTGCTTATTTTAATTTGAAATTTGGTAATTATATTTATTATTACTGAACTTATAATAACTGCACTTTTAATAATTTTATTAATATTATAAATAGCATTATAATTTTTTTGTGTAAGGTGAACTGCTGGGTTTTAAATTAAGTTGTCTTTCGTGATGTAAAGTTTGAAAATGTAGTTAACTTTATTCCTTTAATGAATTTTATTTCATTATGTCACAAAAGTAAAGTTGTGACCGGCGCATTTCAAATTATATCTATAACTCGATTAGAATATTAAATACAATTATTTTATTCGATAATGAAACTTTAAATTTCTTAGAAAATAATTACATGATAATTTTTAAAGAAAAAAATGGGAAACATTAAAATTTATTTAAATGCAACACAACTTCTACTTTTTATTTCTAAAATGAAATTTAAAAATATACAAATAAATTAAAAAGAAAAAAAACAAATTGCTTTGTACACAATCATTTTCTCTTTTAATCAGGCTCAGTAATTTATGGTCCCACGTAGGGTCATTTTGTGCGTTGGTGATTTGTCTGCCATGAGTAACATCATAATCATTATCCGGAATTCTGTTTATTGCGCTCGTCTTCACATGCCAACAGATTTCAAGGTCCCATTTTTCCATCTAAAAAAAAAAGAAGAAAACCCATTTTCTCTTAAGGCTTGTGGTCTCATTCATCTGGTGGACTATCATCACGTGCTCTTCATGGGTCATTAGTTCAATTGTGCGTTTCAAAGGATATACCGCACATTAAAGTCTTTATTATAATAGATTAATATTCTATTTGCCAAGTTTTTATTCATTAAAAAGTATTAATAAAAAAATATTTTTTATTAGGATGAATTAAAATTATTAAAAATTATTTTTTTTTCAGACTTTTTAGGAAAAATAATTAAAAGGATTAATTTTTGATGGAGATTGCCATGTTAAGTAACACTTTAAATGATGATTCCACACTTTGTATTGTTATTATTTGCTCATTAAGTTAAATGTCGCGTGTAGAGCGCCGTAATCTCTTTACAACTGTGCAGCTATTGTCACAAGGATGCGTCAGCAGTAATAATAAGCATTAGTTGGGTGGTATTAGAAGATTGTTTTGTGTGGTTGGAATGCAAAGAGAGAAAGTTGGTTCTTATTACTGAAACATTTTATTTTAAACTTTTTTTGTTTTGCATCATTTCTAATTTTTAAATTATTTTTTCAAGTTTTTGTTACAATTATATCAGACATTATACAACATAAAACAGACAAACTGTTGACACCAGTTAGTTTTGTAAATAAATTGAAATGTCAAATCTATTTATAATTTTATTGCGGAGTCATTTTTCTATCAAATATCTTTAAAAATGTTAGAAAGCAGAACTAAAGAAAGAAAGAGCAAAGGTTTTAAACTTCATTAAAGTTGAAAAGTTGTTTTCTTTTCTTAAACAACAACAACAACAAGAAAATTCACAAACAAAAATAAACAAATAAATAAACGAAATAAATAATTGCACTAACTTTTGTTATTTTCTGCTTATTTTATTAGTTAAAGCAACTTTTAATGATATTAAAAATCACAAGTTGAAAATTATTGATTAGTTGTAAATCTATAATTGATATAAAATGAGTTAAAAATATCTGGATAAGAGATTAAAAATTCAAAATAAAAAATGGTTTCCATGAGAACTAAGTTTGAATGTCACAAGATGTAATTGAATCAGTGCTCCATTTCTCACACAACTAATAAAACTTGCTCATTTTTATTAATTTGCTCCAAATCAAAGGCTGCAACTAGGATCGCTTCTATCAATTGCATTTTGATATTTACCGATTCTATCATATTTATTCTTCTGACAGAATCATTGCAAAAGATGACATTGAATCAAAATTTGTATCTTTCATCTCATTTAATTAATTTATTGTCAAATTAATCATTTCATTCAAGTCTTATGTAGTTGGATTTAGGTGCAAAGGTTTAATAGTAACACCGGAAATATCACAATTTCAAAACTCCGCAATGGGCAGAAGGGGAAAACAATTACCCGGAAGTGACCGCTATGGTTAGTTTGCTCTGTTTGAAAGTGCTTAGAAAACAGTTTTCACATTGATTGTGGTAGCTATATTGGATTTTCGATAGATCGAGCAGCAATTTAGCTTTTCCTGCAGACTAATTAGTTTTCTCTACTAATAAATTATAAGTATCAAAGGAAACGGTTGCTTGACATTATAGATTGAGTTTGAAAATGAGATTTAGAAAGGAAATCACTCATTTCTTTCACATTGCATTTGCCTGTTGAGTAAGATGAAAAAGGTTGGCCTATATTTTTTAATATCAGAAATCTCTCATTTATAATCATATGTAATCACTATTTTAATAATCATTGGAATCTCTTTTTACATAAATTCATACGATTGGAAGTCAACAAAACTGCATGACCAATGAAATGTGCTCATTTCAATCACATGACTGACATGTCAGCTCCATAAAACAGTTTTACGGGCAATATTTTAATATTCTTAAATAATAAAGTTTTATTTTAATTTCATTTATGAGTATATTTAGACGTCATTTAATATAGAAAATGTTTAAATTGGCTTTAGTGTGGTACGGAAAAACAATTGCTATTCTCCTTTAGTGTAAACTACGATGCGATAAAACTTTAGTCGCTGCAATTGCGCAAGTTGCGAATTCATTTGTGAATTGGAAATAAAAAAAGATGTAGTAATTCGAATGTGTAAACACCTTCTTTAGGTTTTTTCTAAAATTGTTATTCTCTGAATTTAACTGTATTGAAAAACGCAAGTAATTCACAACAACAGGTACAGTCAACTTACTACAGTAATAAATTTTATTACCTTGTAAAAAGGCAAATGTCAATAACAGTAATGGCGTCTATTTTGAGTTTAAAGTTCAATACGTTTTTATAAATAAAGTAATAAATAAAAATTTATTTTTTACTTGAATATTTTAAAATTCCGTGCTTGAAATTATTATGCTTTTAATCTTTTTCCAATATGCAAATTTTATCTTAAGATGTTATTATATTCATCTTAGAGATTCCTCTAATGATTGCATCGTTAATCAATCAATCAATATCTAATTATTTTTTTATTTTGCATTCAAAAATTCTATTCAAATTATAGGCTTAAAGTATTTAGATGGGATTATTTAGTTAAACTATTTCTTGACAAAAATCGATTATATTCGTAGATAAATATGATTTTTTTCTCTGAATTATATATATCATAAAAATATTTGAAATTACAACAAAACAAGATTCGGGTTGAAAATAAGTGAAGAAACAACTAACAAGCTTGTTTTCTTATTCTTTCATGGGACTAATAATATACAAAATCAAGTTGAAACTTGAGGAAAGCAAAAAGAGAAAAACAGGAAAAAAACTAGGTTAGTTTTAAACATGTAGCCATTGAAGAGAAATTTAACTATACACGATTCTCTTGTGCTCAAGTTGTCTCTGAAGACCTTTGACAAATAAGTAAGTAAAAAAAAAATACTCGACAATAAGAAAAAATAACAAAAACACCGCACAAGGGGCAGCTTGCCTGCATTGCACTCAAACTGATAGCGCAATAAAAATTCAAATTTTTAAAGGTTAATACAAAATAAACAAGCAAAAAAAATATTAATTATGATTGATAGAGGTGTAAACATAGAAACTTTATTAAGACACTAATTTTTTTATTTTCACATATAAAAATCAATTACTTATTAAAAATTGTTGATTGATAATCAATTGAAACCCCATGAAGAGGTGCATTAAGTTTATTAAAGACTCTCATAGATGATTTCTTATTACAATTTGGTGATGTAATGAAAAGATAAACAGTAATGATGAAATGAATGTCGGTTGAGTGGTTAATACGTTTGCCTTCATGGTCCAAGAGAGATTTTCGTTTGAACTCTGGTCAAGACCGATAGAATTTTTTTCTCACTCTTGGGGGAAATGGTTATATTATTTTCGAAGGAAGTAAAAGTCACATTGCGCATTAAGAAACTCATACATTAACTGAAATTCCCCGGATAGATGAGAGATGGTTTATATCGGTGCTGCGATTGAAATAGTCATATGCGGCAAACGAGATAGATAAAATATCATACAGTAGATAGGAAAGTTGAGTAATGGTTTATTGCACTCCGCTCCCTCAGGTTTTGTGCATATTTTTGTTTAAAAATAAGAACATTGTGTGAAATAATGAAAATAGGGTAATGGGATTTTTTATGACGCTTTTATATTTTTTTTTTATGAAATATTTTTTTATAGTTTTGTTTATTAAATTTGTTTTTTATTTTATTAAATTAAATTAAATTTTTTTCAAAATTTTCTTATTTTTTTTTAAAAATTAAAGAAATTTGAGGAATTTTATTAAAAATGCACCTCAACATACCAAAATAACCTTACATTTATTAAAAGCTGACCTCAACAAGTCAACATGATTAGCAAGGGTTAAAACTTTATTAAAATTCATCAATGCATGTAATTCCTCATCAACCTTTGACAAAAGTCACTCAAATCATTAACTAAATCTAGTGACCAAAGCGCAATATAATTTACACAAAACATTAAATTTAATTATTTTTTTAAAATTAATACAAATAATAAAAATGAATAAAACTAAATTTTTTTTCATTTACAAATAAAGATAAAAAAAGTTAATTTACCTGAAGAAACAAGTTGCATTTCTGCTTGACATGCATGCTTCCATATTGGATTGGAAGTGTTCGAAAGGTTATCAACATCATCAGTGTCAGTCGAAGCCATTAGATTTCACTTTATCTCCTCGCTGGAGGAGTCTAGTTGCTTCTCTCTCAAACTCGTAACGGCAACTGCTGGGTCAAAGCTGTGAAGTTGGGTAAACTATCTGGGGCAGCTGAACATGTGGCTCCATCTACAAGAAGAGTAGGATCATTTCCGGTAACTAATATTTATTTCCCTTAAAAAGTGAAATTAACTAGTACGTTTATTATTGAAATTAATAAAAATTATAATTGAAAAAGCTTAAAACTTGCATTTTACGCACAATTTTTCCAATACACATAATTTTTTGTATGAAAATAATTTAAAAAACAATTTCTGGAATGCATTTTTAGTTTACAAACAACTCGATATATTATTTAGAAAGAATAATAATCAACATATGCTTGTTAAAACTGAAAAACAGTGAAAAAACTATCCTAAAATGCTTTTATTTTTATTTTTTACAATGTGTAACAGTTTTTTTCAGCTTATAAGCTTTAAAAGGTATAAAATCTCACTTACCCCTTTTTATTTTTATTTCTGAGCTGATAACGGCAATGTTTTCGATATTGCAGGCTTTTTACTTGTTTCCCTTTCGATCTTGAATTGTAGTTGTGACTTATGTTTCGTATATACTTAAGCCATTGAAGACTGGCAAAAAGCACAGTCACTGCAAATCTAAATCTGCACTCGATTTTATAGGAAAATAAACTCACTGAACTCGATCGTTGAGCAAAATTCAAAACTGGATTCAAATACAACGTAAAGGAACTTTTATTAATATCTTCCTGCTTTTATTACTACCAATTGAATAAATATTAAAATTAAATTTCAATTTAAGTTTTAATGTCATATTAACTATCATTTCCTGTTTGCAATTTCAATTTTATATTACGTGATTTGGAGAAAATGAGTAAAACTTGTCCGTTTTATAATGAATAACACTGTAGAAAAATGAATACCCTGATCTCAGGTTTCTTTTTTTTTATTTTTTTTTGAAAAATCTCATGAATATAAAGTGGATCTGGATAATGAGTATGACATACGATGCGATTTAATGCAATTTAATTGGTTTAATGAAAATTAATTTCATTAAAAATGTATATTTTTAAACAATATCCAATTTACTTTATAATTTTATTTTATTATATTTTATTTTATTTAATTAAATGAGTTAGAACGTTACATGTAACAAGTATATTTTAATAATATTAATAAAGCATATACATGTTTATGCAACTTGATAAAGCGCTTGTGGTAAACTGCAGAAAACAAAATGTTGTTTTTATTATAACACTAATTAAAGTTACATTTGTTGTATAAAGTTGATACATGACACCAAAATGTTTTATATCTTTAGCTTTAACCACAACAATGCATTTGAAATGTAATTTACTAGCTACAAAAGTTTGATCTGAACTCTAATCTGAAACTAAAAGAAAACAATTTAATTTGATTTTAGTGAATGTAATAGTAAACTAAACGTTAAAAGCAATATAAACAAAGTAAATTACTACAATGGCTAGTGTAAAAAGAATTAAACTAATTTTTGATACTGTAAAAATAATGATTAATTGACTATTTCACTTTTCTTATATGTTTAAGTACACAATTGTTTGAAGAAAAAGTGGAACTTAAATCAAACACAACATTGAAAGCTTGTTTACGTTAAAATCTCAGCTTGTTTATCTAAAAGTTTAGATTGAGTAATTATTTCTCTGTGAAAATTCTTGAAACTCAAGTCCCATGTCAGGTAGTTTATTGGGTTATTGTATTATGAGGTTGTAAGTCAGATTCTATTAAGACACAAGAGGATACTTCACGAGTTTGTTTACCATCTAAAAAGTAGTACCTGTGATGTGCAATTTTGTTTCTTTCCAATTTCATCACATCTCGCACTTGTCACTCAACGTGGTGACAAATTATTTCCTGTTGTTATGGCAACTCTATCGCTTGAAGGTGTGATTTGGGAGGTTTCATCAGTTGAAGGAATTTTTTTCTTTTGCATGCTTTTTTAATGATGATGCACCGAGAAAAAAGATGTAAAATGATGAGAAAATGTTAACTAATTAACCAGCTTTCTGATTAGATTTATAGATAAAAAGAAATTGTTTTTATAAAATCTAATAAAAATGCAAATTTTGTTAAAATTTGAATATTTTTGCTAATAGATTTTTTTATACGGAGTTAATAAAGTTGTTTAATTTGTGCGTGAATAAAGTTGTTAAAATGTTTTCACTTTAATTAAAGATGATATATTATTTAAGTTTGAGTGGACTTGGTTCAGTGATGGAAGAAATTTGTGGCTTATTATATGAGCTACGAGAAATTTGCATTCAAAACTTGCTCGACTGGAAAGATTACATGCATCCTAGATCCCATAGCAACCTTAAGAAGGTCCTACAACTCGCTCTTGACATCATCTTCAGCCAATATTGGAATTGAGATCTTTTAATGCTCACTGCAAAACTCCGAAAGAAGCAGTTGAAAAGAGATATTGACTTCCTCAACTTGCGTAATAAATATTTAATTTTAGTGTAAAACTATATTTTACAGATAAAAAATTGATTTAAAAAAAAAATAAAAAAAAAATTAAAAACAGTTATATTAATTTAATTACTTAAGCAGATTAATTAAAGGTTTATTTAATTTAATTTTTCTTTATCGTCACCTGCAACTTTTCTCACATCAGTCAAACGAATTTTGAGCCCATTTACTTGGTTTGATCTTCAGAAGAAGAGGAAAAAATGGCATCCTTGACCATCATCTGTCAATTGTTGTCATTGGCAGGCAAAGTGCACACATGGGTCGACTCATATGAGCGTCGATTCAATTCAACAGACAGATTTAATCAACGATCAATACACGCTCAACTTTCTCACTCGCCAGAAAACTTCTGGGAAGGTTCAGACAACATTGTTGTGAGGTCGGGCACACTAATTCCACAAAACGTCAATAGCGTATTAAAGGATTTTGCGAATTGGTCAAAGAACTCTTCCTATCAACACAAATAGGAAGGTCAAGACACCTTTCAAACTAGTTTATTTTGTAGTGTTTATTTGAGGGGTAGCGCGTACGCTGACCCCCACTATCAAAAATTATGCGCCCGAGTTACCCCAGTTTGGGATAATCGCAAAGGTCAACCCAATCGGAGTGCAATGAGAGGGTCTCACTCTGGACAATCCGAATTCTAGATCTCGGAGTTGTCTACGCCAGGTAAGTATGGAAACAAAATTTGAACGACAGTCGCCATTGTATAGTTTTCGTAAAAATTGGGAATGATATTGCAATGAAAAATGCAAATATAAATTCGAAAAATGAGTTTAGATTTTTATTTTTAAGTTTATTTTGTTAATGAGTGTTAATTTTAATTATTTATTATATTAAATTTAAGTTATTTTTGTTTATTAAGTATTAAAAATCAAATATTAATTAATTTCTACAAATTATACACGCCATCTGGTGTCAATGTGAATTAATTTGATTACTAGTAATTTAATATTAATTAAAATATTAATTTTTCTATTACTATCAAAATAAATTAATGCATTATATACACATTTGAAAGCTTAATATAATTTTTTGGACAATTAATTGATGATTAATTCGAAATCCAAAGTATAAAAATTGTGACAAGTAAAATTTAATGGTATTTTAAAATTTTAAATATTTTTTTTATTATTTTCCAACATTATCTGCATTTCTAGTTCAGTGAATATAGATACCTCTATTTTTAGCTTTTAAATTAAAGTACGGTTAAGCAATCGACTGGAAAACATTGCAGTTCGTGACCGTTGAATGAAAATTTAAGCACAGGTCTCACTCTAGACCACTACCAACTTAGAAATTTACTGGACAACTAACCCATTCCATTACATCACCATTCACGTAGAAAATATCTCTTAATTAAACAACAAATGCTGTATCCAATTTAAATCTAATACAAATGTAAAATAAATTCCACCCACTTTGAAAACTAAATCTACCACTTCCTGTTTACTCTACTGATTAATTCTTGTTTTTGCCGCCAGTTTAAAAGCGACATTTACTTGTACAAGGCTAAAGACCGCCATTACTCTTTATTTTACTAGTGGACGGGGTTAAACCTAAGATTTATACCGGTGAAGGAACTGGCTAACTGGCTTTAACTCATCCACGGTGTATGACCCGCGATGAAATTTGTCTCTTATGAGGATTTACTATTTCCTAACGTAATTCTGCGCTGATAATGTGGAAATGTATAGAGTAAGGTTGTAAGATAGGCCAGTTGACAATATGATATATAAATAACAGGTTAATCTTATTGCAGATCATTTTATAAGTAGAATTATGTCTCTTCGAGGAATTGAACTGATGAAAAGTGGTTTCTTCATCTTTAAGCTATTTGTAAGAAAGTAAAATAAAGCGTCATTGATGTTGCGTGTGCTCAGGTGACAATTGGTGTTTGAAAGTAAACACAATTTAGTTTTATTTTAGTCATCGGATGCAGAAGTGAAAATGTTATGTTAATGTAAATGAAGATGAGTGAGAAAACGTCTGAAGAAACACCATAGGGTTTTTCCATGTTTATTTTTCCAAGCAAAAAGATACTAGTCAATATTTTGTAACAAAATGGTTGCCAGAAAGGAGGAGTGCTTTTGCCTGTTACTCATTTTTTTTCTTTTTTATTGTGTAAACAAAAAATAAAGGGGAATGAAAGATGAATGTTTTTTGGGTAAACCCTGAGCAGAAATTGATTAAGGTTTGTATGATAAGGAATAAAGAAAAATAAGAATGTAAAAATGAATTTACATGAACATTTATAACTGTTACTTTACTTGAATGGATTGTAGCAAGAAAAGGCTTTTTCTGTCGATTCTTGTAGTTTATTTACGATTTGACATATGATTGAATATTGCAAAGGTTAAAACTAAATAGAAGTTTTCTTTATTTTCACAGAAATTAATTTTTTATTATTGTAAAAGGAAAGGATGGGAAAGATCAAAGTAACTGATGATTATTTTGTGAGTTTAGAATATATATAAAAATTTCGATATTTTTTGCAACTAAGATAAATAAAAAAAATTGGTGTCGTTTGTTGTTCATTAAACCTCGTTGTTAAATGTGTAATAAAACTCCACATTCTAAAGTACGGCCAATTAAGTCTATTTTATTATGATATATGCAATATAGTAATGTAACCTTTATCCTTATTTTAACAAGGATATAAAAATCTGAATGGTTTTCCGTCTATTATGTCATAAACCTTTATTTTTACTGCAATTTTGCTTCAAATTAGGTGACATCAATCAACATCTTGAAACTAAAGATTGTTGATCTTGTTTTATTTCATTTTTATGCAAATTATTTCTTGGAAATATTAAGAAAATAAAATTTTTTTATTGACTTAAAACAAAGTTAAACATTCTTTTCTTACAATTTTCATGTCTTGCTATTTAACAAACTCAAACTGCATAGTAAATTAACTCAATGGCTCATCAGATCTTTCTCAGAAGAACCAAGTTGTTTTTCTTCGCATTCAAACGGCCCAGGAGGAACCATTTTGTTTACGCTGTGCCTCATGTTTTATCAATCAATAAATATTATAAAATAAATTTTTATAGCTTTTCTTTTATTATTGAGTTAAGGCACTGCCTTGTACAAATATTTGTAAATTCAATAAAAATTGTTTTGTAAATTTGAGTTGAAATAGTAGATTTAAGGTTTATATCTCTGTTTAGATATTATCAAGATTTAGTGTATTTGTTTTTTTCTACTGAATAATGGGACATTTTTAAAAAAGGGTTTGGCTTTTTTATCTGTAACTTTATCTTGGCATTTTGACAAAATGTTTTAGGAAAATTAAAATTAGGATGTCAATGAAATTTACTTGTTAGTTGTAGTCGATAAGGTTGCAGAAAAGTTAGAAGAAACAGAAAGATTATAAAAAAGTAACAACAAGAGTAAACATCGCAGCAAGAATTAAAGATATTTAAAGATGCAGAAAAAGTATTGGCATTTAACCATAAAATTGCATCTGATGTCAATAACAACAACATTATTAAGAAGAAAAAAGTATTCTAATTCAAACTGGAATTTTTTTCTATATTCCCTAGAGCTAAAAGAATTTTAAAAAAATGGCGCA
>JAQFZN010001131.1:0-18455 GCA_034687075.1 Geophilus carpophagus | reverse complement strand
TTTTTACATTTCCAGGCAAACCGATAAATGCAGTGATTACTTTGAAGTTGAATCAGTTAAGACTCCTTGAAAAAGATTTCCTTGTCATCCATAAGGATGATGACAGATCGAAAATTGTTGCTCAATTTCATTCATCAGTAAATAGCCCAAAAGTGTTTCACATTCCAATTTCATCTGGAGTGTATATTGAGTACAATTCTACACACAAAATCAGTGCTGATGCAGATACTATTTTTTCAGCATCGTACGAAGTTTTACCAAGTAATATTGACTTTGTGATATCTTAATACGTTTCTATTACATGAAATAACTTCATTTTTAAAAATTTACAGGTTGTAAGCAAGATGTCAATATAACTAATTATAATCCTCACGTGTTAACCAGTCCTGGCTATCCAAACATTTATCCAATTAGCGCTGATTGTAATTGGACTATCAGTGTTCCAAAAGATAAAATCGTTCACATTATGTTTAACGATTTTAACCTCAATGAAAAGCATCCTTTAATAACATCCGCTAATAAATCGATCGTTTTGAATTCATCTGGTAGCGTATTACCAGATGATTTAATTCTTAATAAAGTTGACTACATTCGTTGGAGTTCAGCACTTTATAATGAAACTGACAATCTTGGTAGAGGATTTTCATTGACTGTTCGAATGCTAGGTAAAATAATGTTTTATTATTTATTTTTAATAAAAAGTGAATTTAAATTTTAACTTAAAAAACTAATTTTATTTTCTTGATTCTTTTAGACTGTGGCCGCAATATAACAAATGCAAGCGGAACATTTAATACTACTGATTATCCTGCAGAAGTAAACAAAACTCTTCACTGTGGTTGGGCTGCTACTGTACCAATGTATGGCAAGAAATATCCGAATATTATGAAGTTTAATGTTACTCCTAAAGAACATCCTAAGTAAGGAATGATATTTTTATTAAAATAAATATTCATTGATTTACATACTTTTATCCAATGCCAGTTTGGTCATTTATAACGGCGGATCATCGCATTCACCTTTTATGAATAATGCAAGTGATAATTCTATTAGTTTAACAAATACGGTATTATTTTTCTACACGTATGATGCTAAGAATGAGTCTGAGGATGCAGATCCGAAAAATGCAGTTAAAGTGACTTTTGAAGTTTATGGTATGAAATATATTCTAAATTGATAATTTCTCATATTAAAACAAATTTCTAATTGTAGCTTGTAATCAAACTTGTAATAACACAAAGTTATGTATGCAAGACGACTGGAGGTGTAACGGGGTAAACGACTGTGGTGATAACTCAGATGAAATTAACTGTCTTGGGCCAATTACAACAACCGCCAAACCAACAACACCCAAACCAACTCCTGAGCCAAAATGCCCAGGTTGCGGTGCGGGATGGATCATCCTATCAGTTATCATCGGCCTTATTATTGGTGCCTTATTGGCAATTGGAATTCCAATTCTGTATAGGAGGTACTCAGGAGGTGGGGGCAATTACCAAAGGTTCAGTGAACCAGAAACATAATTTGATAATTATTTACTACTTAAAACTTGTTCAGAGCGATTGAATGTATTTTCTGTGTGTTTTTCGATTAATGTTAAGTCTTTTCCAGTTGAATAAAAAAAATGTTTTGTCGATCATAAATTGTTTTTTATTCTTATTTAACGAGAGGAGAAATAAAAATGGGAATGTTTTAATTATAAGTAATTAGTTTAATTGTTGAACTGATTTCCTGGCAATTATTTAAAGAGAAATTGATTTTTTTTAGGTAAGTAGAGTGGTTGCCTCTAAGCTGTGCTACTAAGTAAACATGACTTTATTGCTTATAAAGCAATCATAAAGCAATATACATTTCCTTCGAATTTCTTCGTAAAAGCTATGGAAATCGCTATTGGATATTTTTATTAGTTTGAGTATCACAAGTGACATGAGGAAATGTTCTATCTAGATACGTTTTTTAAAAGCTCTTTTGGGAATACTAACTCTTATTTCAAACTATCGTCTGTGGTGATGTAAAGATTGTTATTAAAGGGCTTTTTCGTATAAGTGATATAATTCAATTCCTCAGAGATGCCATACACACATTTCTGCTTAAGGGCTGTAGGTAATTGAAGTTGCTACGACTTGTTAAGGCACAAGTTTCCTACCAACAGTCAGGTGTTTGTTTAGTGGTTACTATAAAAATATAAACATCGAGTTAATCAATAAAGCATTGCAGTGAAGCATTATTTCCAATAATTAATGCATGCGCGCCAACTCTTCGAGTTTGTTTTTAATCATTTGCTTATTTTCTTTGCTGTAAACCTTTCCTGTGGTGTGTACATTTTTACTCGTTGGTACAATGGATGACGATTTAAAAGTAGTAAAACAAAGTTTGCTGTTTAAGTTGATTACTAAATTATAAAAAACTTATGCAGGAATCGGATACTTCTATGGACGTAAAGCTTAATCCTCGCGCTCGTAAAATAAAAGAGCAAATTGATGTACGGTTGTCTGATGGATTATCACCAAAAGTAGATTCGTCTCCCAGTGCCGCAGTATTCGCACTTCCTATTAGAATAAAGCAATTGATTATTCGTCAGATTCGAAAATACCACTTGCCTTTAAATATTTTTTGGCTTATTTTGCTACTTGCTCTGCTCATAATATATATGCATTATGCTATTGAATTGAATTGGGCTAAAACTGAAAACGATTGTGAAGGAGTTAAGCTTCTATGTTATGTTACAATTTTAAGTTTAATTTCCGTTTTTTATTTTTTGGGATTTAAACCTTTAGTTGGAGATAAAGTTAATGAATGTTGTATTAATCTGGTGAGCCGAGTGAGAAGTCTATGTCCTTTTTTGCAATCTCGTGTATTCAGCATGTATGAGACAATTTATTTTATTTTATAAATTTTATGATTATGTTTTTCAATTTTAGAGTCCTTGGATGCATAATTTGTTGTTTAATTACATTAATCATTATAATTATTAGTGAGGACTTGAAATATCGATTGATTTCTTTTGGTGGCGTTATAGTTTTGATAGGCTTAGGATATTTGTTTTCAAAACAACGTCAATTGGTAAGAAAAACATTCTGCAATATTTGTTTTGTATAAAAGTTCAATTTTTTTCTTTCTCTTTTCTAGGTAGATTGGAAATTGATAGTTTGGGGTTTGACAGTACAATTTGTGTTTGCATGTTTACTATTGAGATGGCAACCCGGTCGACTGATAATAGAATGTGTCAGCAATAAAGTAGTCTTATTTATAATGTATACCGATCGTGGATCCGAAAAAATATTTGGATATTTGGCAACTGGTAAACTTGAATTTGAAAACAAAGAAAATTTTTCTCAACAACAATTTATTCTTGCATTTAGAGTGAGCCATTTGTAAATGCTTTTACATATTATTTTTAAGTTGAACATATATTTGCATCTATTTCTAGATTTTCCCAATTGTCATATTTTTTTCCTTAACTACTTCCATTTTATTTTATTATGGAATTTTACAATGGCTTATTATTAAATTGGGTTGCTTTTTTCAAATGGTTATAGGATCAACTGCAATTGAATCAATGACCGCTGCTGCTAATATTTTTCTGGGCATGGTAATTTAATGATATCTAAAAATCATTTATGCTTAGTATTAAATCATGACACCGTATACGATTTGCTAGTTGACGTGAAAAATTATGAAGACAGATGCAAAACATCTGTGCTTGGCCTTTATGTGCTTCGCGGTCAGACTATAAGTTTGACCGCAACGTTTTTTATAATTGAATATTACAAACCCACGGCGCCTTTTTGAGGAGTTTTTTTAGGTGCAAAGTATGACCGCATGGTTGCAGGTGCACCCATGGGTGCACCAAACTGTATGGCGCCTAGCCGGTTCTGGCTAGTGCCAGAATTTGCATAATTTAATCGAGAATAATTTAAATTGATCAAATAAATTAAGTATATGTATAAATAAAATCTTCTTAAAATTAAATTGTTTTAAAAATAAACCCTCATAAAGGAGTAATTACATGAAAATTTACGTAGGGCATTTTCTATTATTTAGACTGAAGCGCCATTAACTGTAAAACCTTATTTAAAACAATTGACTTTATCTGAAATACACTCAGTAATGACAAGTGGATTTGCAACTATTGCAGGAACTGTCCTTGTAGCTTTTATTGCTATGGGTGTAAGTATTTATTACACATGTAAAATCTAATACAGATTTAAATTAAAATTTATTTATGCATTTAATATACAGATAAGTGGAACTCATTTATTAACAGCATCGCTTTTATCATCACCTGCCGCATTGATTTTCTCAAAACTTGTGTATCCAGAGATGGAAACTAGTGTAACTACATCCACTGATATTGCGAAACTTCAGAGACGGTTTGTTTTGTTTTAATTCACTTTGTAATGTTTATTTATAAATTTATAAACTTAGATCTGGAGAACAGAGTGTTTTAGAAGCTGCTGTTCGTGGTGTTAATGAAGGAGTTACATTATATGGAAATATATTAGCAAATTTAATATGTTTTTTATCTTTAATTAAAATGGTAGATTTAATTTTGGCAGAACTTGCATTGCTTGTAGGTGTTGAATCTTTTAATTCAGAAGTAATAAATTTTAAATATAAATTATATATTAAATAATCGTAAACTAAACTAATGCTAAATAATTGTGTAGGTGATTTTAGCATATTGTTTTACTCCTTTTGCATTTATTATGGGGATAGAATGGCGTGAATGTGCAGCAGTTGCCGAACTAATCGGTATCAAAACAGTAATTAATGAATTTGTAGCTTACATACGACTACTTGGTAGAGATGAGAACCTCAAGTTATCGGTAAAAGTTATTGAATTAATTTGACTAGTGTTTTATATTTATTTCATTTCTTAGTATCGATCTCAAATGATCGCAACGTATGCATTATGTGGATTTTCCAACTTAGCGAGCATTGGTGTTATGATTGGAGGTTTTGGAGCATTAGTACCAGAACGATTAAGTGATATCACATCACTAGCATTTCGAGCTATGATAGCTGGTTCTGCTGCATGTTTTCTTACAGCTTGTATTGCTGGTGTAATAATGGAAGATTATTACTAAAGAACTGATAGAAAAATAAAGTATTTTTATAAAAACAAATTGCAAAGACGACAAAAAAAAAATATCACTTTAATACTGAAATAGTACAATGAGGGTTTTTAAGTTTTGATTTTATATTATGACGTAACATTAACGCCACAGATATATTATTGTCTAAAGTTTTGTAGAGAATAAGTTCAACCCGTGTACACAAAATTGTAGACATAAACAACAGCGGCCGTTGTAAGTATTAAAGCCAACCAAGTAGGTAATTTCGACCGATTGAAACCTTGGTGAGACGTTCTCCTCTGACGACATAATGCCCCGCTATCACTTCCGGCTGGGTTTCTCATCGTTTGAAGTCTTCTATTCACGTGCATGATAGCAGCTCTTGCTCCTGACCACGAATGGCGTCCTTGCAGGCGATATTGATAGGAAACAAGTGGTCCCCAATAACATGCGTGAAAGAGCCGTGGGTCAGTCATAGCCAAATACCATAAATTCGGTTTGGCTCCAATGAAACCGGCTAGTTCATCCATGTAAGGTAGGAAGTTGATTATAAGCGATTGGTATCGTACAAAAGAACGTAAACGAGGCGCTTGTTCGTGCTGTTGCTGTATATCGGCTAACATGGCCGTCTTACTCGGAAGCTTACTCTCACCACGGAATACTCGAGCTACCCATCGTGCTTGCATTTCACTGACTGGAAATGCTGCACCTACCACTCGAAATAAACCGATAACAGCAAGGCACGCGTGATCACATGCCACGGGGAAAACATTCTTGTAAAGACGAATCGTGAATCCGTCGATGAATTGCATATCGCATAAAAATGGATACAGCGGATCGAAGCCCGTAGCCATAATCACAACGTCCACTTCGAATTCTACATGCGGTTCTTCTGTGAATCGGACACCGTGGCGTGTAAAATGCAAAATGGGTCCTTTGACGACTACTTCTCCTCTCTGCACGCACTCCATTATCATGTCGTTTAAGATTCCCGGTGGATGACAATCATCGTCGTTCTGGGTTGCTCCCAGTGACACATCCATTTGATTTCGGATCTAAACGATTTTTTTCGTGTCATTTAGAGGGAAAAAAAAACAACAAAAGATGCCATTTTCATTCTTTAACATTTTTCTAATATTTAAACCAAACCAAACAAAAAAATGGCGTCTTTTTAAATTGAATGTCTCAACTTACAGCAAAACTTTGTAATGTATTGAAAATATTTCTTGGTAGCATTTGGAATAAATGATGATGCCACCGAGTATTTTTAAAATCGAGTGGAACCCCATTCTCACACAACCGTGGATAAATTTTCGTTTTCCTTCTCACACTCACATACACCTGGAGAAAATGAGAAAAAAAAAAAAAACTTTTTTGGTCAAATCAAATATTCTTCACGCATCAATCCTTCATGTTTCTAAGTGCACCGTATTGGAGTATTTGCTCAACTCTACTGCAATATCCGCACTGGAATTGCCCATTCCGACTACCAAAACTCTCTTTCCTTCAAAACCTCGATGATCCTTATAATCATGCGAATGAAGAATTCGGCCTTCGAAATCCGCCATTCCAGGCATTTGTGGTATATGTGGATATGTATAGAGACCAGTACAAATAGCAACAGCGTCGAACACTTCGTCCCATACGTCACCCTGTACATAAGCATAAAAATATAGAAAATTAAAACCGATTAATCAACAAAATATACATTTTAAAAAATGGCGCGTGCACTTTATGACGCAGTGTGATAAGCCATTGGCCCGTGACAGCATGATCTCTGGTCTTGCGTACAAGCACAACTTCATGACTTAGGTGCAAGTGACTCTGGAGTCCATTTGCTTCGGCGTACATTTCTAAATACATAGCGAGGCATTCTCGGGGCATAAACTCCGGGAATTCATCCGGGGGTGGATAATCGCTGAAAGCTGTCATTTCTTTACTAGTGTTGGCAACGGTGGATCGCATAACTGAAGGCACGCTGCCGCATTTTGTTTCTCTAAAGACACATTGAGTTAACGGTCAATTAAAAGATGAAACATGAACCGGGTAAATCACTCACTTGAATTGCCATACTCCACCCACAAGATTAGTCTTCTCGTAACACTCTGCTCTTAAACCGACTTCGAGAAAAGACTTGAGAGCGACGAGACCGCTGGCTCCGGCCCCAATCACAGCCACTCGTCTATTGATCGGTTCTACTGGAAACAGGGATATGTTGCGTTCAACACCAGCTTCATGACGAAAACAGCCAACTGAACGGGCAAGGCAAATTTCACTCATATGCCTGTCCTTTAAGCCTTTAAGGTTTCCCTTTTTATTTATACTATCTAAATCTAAGTAGTGCTTACTGCAGTCATCCGGCATTAGACTTGAGAATACAACACACTTCAGCCCATAAATTGCCAAACTGCTTCTCTCTACAATTGACACGCAATCAAACAACTTAGTTCGGTTGTAGAAAAAATTTTTTCAATCATCTTCTAAATACTAGAACAGTAGATTGAAACAATCGATTTTTCGCAATGTTCAAACGTTACTTAAAAGTGTTGCATGCATCGAGGTTGAGACCGTTGTATTGTTATTTTTCACTTGTATCATTAAAAATGGAGTTTATTTCTGAGAAAACTAAATGGTATTGTATTAATTTTTAAATCTTTTTTTAAATTCTATTTCAAATTTGCATAAGTTAATAAATAAATCCAATTCAGTTTCAAGTAGGCTAAATGCTTGAAAATTATTTGCACTCACTTTATTTGTTTTAGCTTAATTAAAAATTTAAGAATACTTAAATAAAAGTGAGAGACGTGGATTTTAAATAAATCTTTATTAAATTCAAACAATTTACATATTTTAGTAAGTAGAAAATAATTCATTTTCAATTACATCACCTATTGTCAGGTGTAACTTTGGTAATCAATTTATTTGTAAACATCAGCAAGCGATGTCACACTAATTTAACTTAAAAAACAAATTGAATTTTTCAATAAGAATCTATGCAATCAGATACTATTCAAGTAAATCTTTCATGTGTAAATTGTAATTATAGAAGTAGGCCTTTCCGTGTCTGCTGTTTGTATACACTTTCATGGCTGCGAGACCGCCTGATCTGTATTGAACCATGCATCAGTGGTCACATCACTCATTTGTGGTTTACCCGAAAAGAGACTATGATGGTTTAACTGAAAAAGCAAGCGCTATCGGTTATCTTTAAAAAGAATCTTAATTTTTTTCTGTCATATCTGTTTTTAATGCAACTGGATTTGACATTTACATATCTAACTTGTACAAATATCGTGAGAGATGAAGATTTTTTTTTATTGATATTTTATTTAAGTTTGAAAAACTTTTTTTATTTTTTTTATTTTTACTGAGAAAGATTGTTTATTTATTTATTTAGATTTTTTATTCATTTATTCATCCTTTTTACTAAAAAAACATTAAAAAAATTGTAAAACATTTATATTTATAGGAAAATTGTACGTTCAGGAAAAAATATAAAAAATTGATGAATGTCAGTAAGGGATAATTATATTAAATGATGATTATTGACATTTAGTTTTATTATTACTATTATTTCTCTACGTGATATATTGATTTCCATATTTCTTTACAAAATTGCCCATGTATGCTCTAACCTTAAATTTTAATTTAAAAAAGAGCATTAAATTTTAATTTTAACTTTGTTTTCTTATTGTTTCAAGTTTATATGAAAATCTTATTGCTAAACTAAATAAATTAAAAGTAATATGAGAAACTGACTCTTGACTTCTCTTTCGTAATAGTACCAACTATTTCTAATAACCATGAATTAGAAAAGAAGCCACAAAATGAGATAGTTTATATATATATATACTCTTATCAACTTGCTCAACTCTAATGAAGTAAGAAATTTCATATAAGACGAATCAATTTAAAATACAATCTCGTAAGAAATTAAATGTTGCAGAATTACACAGTTCATTACGTATTATAATGATTTGATAAATTATTAAGTCATTTTTTATTTTCCAGCCATCATGAGTGGTTATTTTCAGAAGTGATGCAATTAGTGCATTGATTTTCTGACAAATGTAGAAAAATTTAGCACGTGTCGCATAATAGTAGGCAACATGCAATAATACAATCAATTTATTTCTAACCTAAGTTAAGGCAGTAAGTAGAGAATAATTGGCTCCTATACTTTGGTTGGTGAGTTTTTTTTATTTTTATTTCTTCGCAAATATTGACAAGAGTTGAGTTTGCCGTATGCTTATTTTATTACGTTCGTTAAACACTAATGAGAAAATAAATTGCACTTATTTTCTTTTTCAATTTCATTTTTATTTTGTAATACATTTACAAATGAACTGTTGTACACTCTTAATTAAAATATTATTTTAATTTCGTAATGTATAATCTAACTAAACAGTCCTGTTGTAGCTTTTGATTTACAGATGCTTGTCGTTGCCAAAGTAAAGATGTATGTCCGCTTGTAATTTATAGCTTTAGTCAAGTCTACTTATCAGCCAGCGAGCTTCTCTCATAAATTTCGATCCAGAAACAGTTGCTTTACTTGAAAGTCCAACATGTATTTTTAATTTACTAATTTAATGTGAAATCAACACGAAACGCATCACCATAGATGAGTCATAAGTGAAAAAATTAAAATTTTAAATGTCCACAGAGATGCATCAAATCCATAAATAAATGTCAAAAGCACGGCCACCATCTTTAATTTAATATTCTTTTTGTTGTAAAAACTTGAGTGAAGCAAATTCAATATTTATGTGTTTACTGTGAGTTTAATAAAAGAAATACTATATTTTTTGTTTAGGTGCACTCTAAAAAAAATGATGGTTTGTGATGTCCGTGCGTGTGTTTATTGATGCCTTTGCGCGTGCATAGTTTAAGCGGCTGTTTCATTTATGTGAGAAAAATCGATAGTTTTCAACGATACGAGCCCCGATATTCACTTAAAACTTTGACCAATGACTTGTTTGTATTTTATTTAAGGAGAAAAATCTGACAAAGAGTCTTAGAGGTAATATAAAACGAATGATTTAAAACCTTATAAAATTGAAATGTTGTTGTTTTCAAAAATAAATTAACTTGAGAAAAAAAGGGAAAAATGATTAGTTAATTAATTTTGGAAAAGACTGTATTAAGTTGCAAGGTTTCTCACTGCTAAAACTGAAAAACCAATAGAAATTTATCATTAAAAGAGTATAATTTTAATTTTGTAAGAAGCATCTAAGACATTGATCTAAAAATAAAATCAAAAACGGTGCAAAATTGTATAATTCTTTTAAAAGAAATGAAAAGTTTAATTAAATGTAGTAATAAGTAGGAATAAATTTTTGTACATGCAATTTATTAAATTAGTTTTTTCTTGATTAATTTTTTACCATTTTTCTCACTCATTTCACAACAAATTTCAATTTCTAACAAAATTAAACTTATAGTAAATTTTCATTAATATTTGATTAAAACTGAGCCTGATTGAGCAATTTTTTACAATTTCGCTGCTAGAGGTAATCAAAGTGGAGTAATTTGGGACTTGATCAATCAAGTTCAGTGAAAATGTTCTACAGTGCAGGAGATGAACGCCACGTCCTCCAACAAGCAATGCAGTGCAGCTGCAATTCACTACGAGCTTCAATCTCTCTCCTACTTGATACTTAAGAACTTTGATGCTTTTTTCAAACATGAGAAAATAAAACCCACAAATTAAAGGAAAAAAACTTCTCGTACAATATTCCATCAAACATATAAGAACATTTGATATTTTTTATCCCTTTGTGGCCCTTATTCGTTATTCCATGCATTGATTTTTCTCTTTCCTGCAATTGCATGAGAAGATAGAGACACTTTTCATGATCATATGGGATCAAAGTAGCCTGTGAAAGAGCAAATTTTTTCTTTTTTTTCTTTATATAAAAAAAAATGCAAATATGTTTTTTTTTCCATTTTAAATATCTACAGATCTTTCCTTCCTTACAATACAATTTTTTTTTAATATTTAAACTCTGCTAGTCAATTGCATGGAAAGCAGTTTAAATTGGCTGTTAAAGTTGAAAGTCGAATTTGCTCTTGTTATTTAAATTACCAAAAGGGAAGACCAATTTCTAAAGTTGTAATGGTATGGAAACCTCAGTTTTTCCCTCGGGATAAATTTCGAAATAAAAAAAAATATTTAATTTACTAAAACTTGGCTTTTACTTCTTAGATTTTTCTCTAGAGGTTCGCACTTTTGGCGTGGCGTAGATTAAATGACGCTAAAGTTACACATAACACACAAGAAGAGGTTTGATTTTTTTTTTTATTTCTTTACTACATTGCACGAATTGAAAAGTTCACGAAAATGAGGTGTTGGAAAATAAGAATTTCCTCACTTTTATTCAATATAGAAATAAAATTTTTATTTCTTATTTCGCGAACAAATAATAATAAGGAAACTTTATTAGCAATTATATTTACCCTTAGCAAAGAACTACAAATATTCAACTTCTCCCCAAAGCCCAATTCAGGTACCTCAGGGACGAAGGGGAAGGATATTAGTATTCCTTAGACTCAACCACAAGAACCAGGCTAAAATTAATTCTAAACTCACGTTATATGTAGTGTTTAATGCGTTGTAGTTTACTTTACTATCTTTAAGATGGTATTAAACAAAATTAATAAAATCTAGTTGCATTAAATATTAAAGCTTACTCTTAGTGTAATTACATTCACCTCACATGACAGTAAAAAATTATTGCTTGATTAAATTTCGAATATCAAAGTACATTATATAATAATGAGTACACGTGCTCTTAAATATCCTCTAGAATGTTTTTTTCTTCTTTTTAATTTAAAATTAAAATCTCTATTAATAAAAATTTTAACCAAATGTAACGTCATTCTTTTATATTATTAAACAAAAAAATTAAAGGAAAAGAGAAAACGAGAGAACTTAACTAACGATGAACAATTCCTAACGTCAAAGTTTGTCATTTTCCTCTAGTTCATTCGTGTTTTAATTTAGATTGGGATCGAGTTTCCAAGAATGTTAACAGAATATTAAACGTTGGTTTCATTGTTCCCAATACAATAGACAGACTTTGTGAAAAGAGTGAAAAAAAGAACACAAAAGAAAAGCAATGTCTGCAGAAACACTCTGTCTGTAATTACCACAACCGTCAGTACAGCTTCCCTCAGGAAAAAGGGTATAATGAATGTTGTACTTCAACTTGACCACTTCATCTGATGATAAAAATTTCTCAAAACCAACTACCCTCCTCCTAAAAACTCTTTCATCCTTTTATTGATTTTTTTTTAAGGTGGGATATAAATGAAATTAAATTTTCTAAGATTTAAATTTAATCTCACTTGAACCTTGCTTTTCCTTCACTCTAATAATTTTATTTAATTATTTATAAAGTTATGTAAGATATTCTAATCTTAAAAAATTGATTTATTTAGTTTAATATTCTTAACAAAGAAGAATAAAAAGAAAAAAACTACTCATGCTTACTCGTTTTTATTAGCACATAAAATTTATTGGATCGAAACGTGTGACAACAAAAACTTTACTGCACACCAATAACTAAAAATTTCATCTGACAAAAAGTATTCTTATAAACGTAAATGTTACGTTACTTTAACTTTTTGCGGCTAACATGATAATTTATTGACTTCCTGTTTTGTTCCTGTGTTTGAAAGGATTCAGAGTCCTTTAGGGAATGCTTAGAAACCACATTACAATTTTTCTTTTTTATACTGCTGTATCAAATTTTTTTCCTTCTTCCTTTCTCTTTAAGCTGACTGTGCTAATTAAAATGTATATGAATAACTAAATTAATTCTTAACAAGTTTAAAATAATTAGATCTTCCTCTAGCTTTTTAAGCGCTAATATTTTTTGTGTCAACGAAGGAAAGTGCACAAAAGAGCGTCAAGATACGCCACATTTTTGCCAGATACCTATCTGTGCTCTGGGCAATCTTCTTGCTCAACTCGTATTGTAGTCAATTTGATGTTCAATACATAAATGTTTAAGCATTTCTAAAGTTGGGAGAATGTTGTATATGATGAAGAGTCACATGAAATAAACTATAAAAGAAAAGTTATTCCAGAAGTATATTCTATGAAAAATTTTTTTTATTTGTGTTATGTCAACTTGTATATAAATATGATAAAATTTGTTGACTGAAACAAATTAAATTCAAATTGTTTTTTATTCAATTTTTCAGTTTTTGTTTTGTTAAAATGAGAACATATGGTAATAATGGAAACTAAAGCTTCAATCAAATTTCTTTCTATCTAAAATGATTATGGAGAAAAATAAATTAAACAGAAAAGAAATCTAAAATTACTGTAATGGGGTTTGATTGTGATTTTGCTTTTATTTATTTTTTTTTGTTTTTTTATTATACAAGTTTCGTATGTTTTAGTTCTCATATTGATTTAGCCTTAGTTATTTTTTATATTCTTATTTCTATATTTTTTGCTTCATCTGACTAGTAATATAAATAGATAAATTATACTCATCAATATAAAAGAAACCGAAGACAATTTTGAGTTGTTGTTTCTGTTTCCAACTGTGAAAAAATAAATAAAACAAGAAAGGGATTTTTGAGATAAAAAAAATGTATTTTAATGTATTTTAATATATTTATGATGAAAAAGAATGAGAAATATTTACCTCGGTTAAAATCCTCTTTGATATCCAGTACTGAAAGTGAATGATGTCGCTTGGTTATGGATTGTTCACTGCTCACACTATAAAATGGATGAAAACTAGCTACACATTGAAGTCTCAAGCCGTCATCTTGGAAATGTTGATCGTATACATAAAATTCTAAACCAAGGACTTTGGAATTCAATCCATCTTGATGACTTATTATTGGATAAAATCTTAGAGCATTATCTGGAGCCTAAAAAGAATTTGAAAATTTTTATTTTTAAATGCACATTTATTAAAATTTCATGTTTAAATTAACTCAATATATCCAAGTATTTTTTTTTAAATAATAAAATAGGATATAACATCCAAAAGTTTAATTTTATTTTATGATAGATAAACTCACTATTAAATGCTAAATTTTTACCATCATAAATCATCTCCTTCTTGAAAAATATCTTCAGGAAGTTTATTTGATTCATAAAGATAAACAAGAACAAATTGTCCTCAGGAAGGGAATGTAGAATTTGAAATGTTGATAAATATAAAACAAACTTAAAAAACTTATTTACTAAGGAAATGTAATAATTAATGTAACTTACAGTATAAATAGACATCTAATTAGTTTAATTAAATTTTATTTAATTAAATATATTATTAGATTATTAATTTAGAAAAGGCATGAAAACTTTCTTTATTTAAATAATTTTCATATATTGAAGAATATAACCTTTTTACCATTGATGAACCATTCTAATGTAGCAGCTGGACTTGATTGAATCGTTGAACAGTTAACTCGAATAGGTTCCCCTATGTTATATTGACTTTGTCCTCCAGAAATTTTCGGTCCTTGATGTGGGGGATCTATTCAGCACGAGAAAAATACTTACTAACAACAGAGAATCTTTATTTTCTTTTTAATGAGACTAAACTTTTAGCAACTTTTAAATCTTTACCTACCTACGACCACCATTTTTTTCGAAATAGAAGCTGTATGAAAAGATGGAGCCTCTGCAGAAACTTCACATCTGAATTCACCAGAGGCAGCTACACCGACGTTTGCCAATACCACCTGATGACTGTTTGAGGCTGTTTGCTATTTTTATTTTTTTTTAAAATAAAAATCAATGTAAATGATTTTTTTTATTTTTAAGTTATATCAATATTTTATATATAGATATAAAAAAAATTTAAATATTGACTTACATTTACTTTAAACCCTTCCAGACTGAAAACTTGACCAGGTGGGTTGTCCTTGGGGACATATCTATAAAATTCATCCTTTCCTCTGTACCATTTGACAGAATACAATTCATCATTGCCTAATTCGAATAAACATTTCAGAATGACCGTATGATCAATATGCACGTGAGATGGAATGTCTACTGAAAGCAGGGTTAAACTACGTACACCTAGAAAAATAAAAAAAGGGGAATAAAATGTAAGGTATATAGATTTATGTTACCATAGACATTCCGTAAATCTTCCCATTTTGGGCTTGAAATTGATTTTTACTTTTTTTTCTTATTTTTTAAAAAATACGGAGAAACGATTCAATTTAAACGTGTGCAAAGTTGAAGTTTTCCTTCAACCAAATACACGAATTTCCAAATGAGTTGTTGATTAAATGGTGCATAAACACTTGAAGCACTACAGACTAATTGAATTGAAAAAAAGGCTTATAGAAAAAGATTCATTTTGCTATGTTTATACGCATCAGGATATAAACATGTTTGCAATTCCTTGCCAACAGTTTCTTGCTACATGTCATTAAATTTACTCTCTTTAATAAATTAAGTTATCTTTTAAGTGATTAATCAACCCTGCTTAAATATTTTCCGTATCATCTTGTCTTCTCCTCTCTAACGATTCAATTTCCACTTGCATAATGTGGTCTATCAGTATTCATGCTACGATATTAGTCTCTGATGACTTAATTTGTACATTCTATGCAGAAAGAGCGTCTAATGAGGCAAAGGATAACATTTGTTATACCCTTATGATGTTCAATATTACAAAGTCAAACGTAATTAAAATGATAACTAAATGAGTGAGGTGATCGCGTGAGTTTCTACGGAGGTCGAAGAGGGACTTAAAACTAATAATCATTCTTTCGCCGACGTAAGCTGATGCTCATACTTGGTCTAATCTCCATAATCTTTGCTGTGGATTTAATCTTTCTATGGATCATCAGTACGGCTTATCTAAAGTAAAAATCTTATTTTCCTTCTCTTCCTTTCTTTGAACTTGAATCGCTTTATACTTATCTTAATTAGTTAGTGAAAAACAAGTTGAAATTTTTTTTTATTAAGGAAAAAAATTTGCTCTAAAATAATTTTTCAAAATTCTCAGGAGAGGTAACGACAGCTTTTTCCTGCTGCCTCTTTTAGGAACCTTTTGTGGTGGATACAGATGACTGCGTGAATTATTGGATTAAAGTTTTATATAAAATTTATGTAAATTTCAATTCAACACTTAAATGACAAATTTATATTCGATTTTTTTCTACAAAAAGATTTTTACTACGAGATTAAAGGTCTAATGAATATAATTAAATAGATTAATCAATAAATTTACAAATGTTTTCCTTTGTAAATTCAATAACTCACGTTCTATGTTGACGTTAATGCATTTTGAAAACACTGGATTATTATCAGTGTAACCAGGTAGGCCTATGTACTATTTAGCCCTTTTAAAGGTTCTTTTACTGTATTACTACATGCATCTTTAACATGATATTAGTATTAGTTTAATCCACGGTCTCTCGTTTACAACTAAGCCCCCTGAAATTGTATGCAGTCCCTTTATAGCGTATGTGTGTACATATACGTGACCAATAGAGAGCTATATCGTTTGCAAGTTAGCCTAATTTAGATAATGCGGGCAAGCGAGGAAAAATAAATATACAAAAGAAAAAAATAGAATAATAAATCATAAATCTGGCAAAACAAGAATCCAGCCTAAACTAATAACAGCAAAATATTATTCTTCACCTTAGGAGAATATAAATTAACGTGTCAACCATCGGAAGTGAAAAAGTAAAAAAAAATTGTATTTTTATTTTAATGAATATGGAAAAGCAAAAATAGTAATTTTTGCATGATGATTTAAAATGTAGAACGTCAGAATTCAATTTATCCTCATGCAATATTCACAACAAAATAAGTAAATAATGGCACGCAATGGTTTTCTCACAATTCAAAACAAACTTAGCCACAAAAAAATAAATAGAATAAATGAATAGAATAAAAAAAATATAAAGGTGTAAATTTTTACAAGGATTATTCTCAACCAACACAAACAAAACATAAAGTATCAATCTTTATATTTGTTGTCGAAATGAAAAGTCTCATGATGTCAGCCAAAATTTTTTTTTCATTTTAAAAATGGGATACTTTATTTATCAATCTCTACATCAAAGTAGTGCTAACCTTCTCTCACCGTCAAATTCAATCTATCTATGAAGAAATGATTGATTTACAAGCTTTTCTGACTGTCACAGGATTGGACACATTTATTCCTTCACACAGGTCTTGCAGATCTAAGCTTAGGTCAGTGTCACATGAAAAGAAGATTTGTCTGCTCACATCCTTCGCTTCAGCACTTCAGTGATGGGAAAAGAGACATCTTACACAACACTATTAGATATAGTTAACCAACTCACATATTGATTGATGTGTAAACAAAGAAGAAAATAGAACGAGTCTCATTCTAAATCCAATAGCCCTGAGAGAAAGACATTTATGTGTCTACAACACATTGAGAGCTGTTGGCAACTGTTCGTTATTTGGGTCTATGTCTACATGAAATCAAAGGTCATAATGGTGAATTACAAATTTTTTGTGGTTGGAATATTAGGGCACGTGAATGAATGACTTAATATAACAGTTTACGGCCTAATGAAATTTTTAACCATTTCGATTTGTTGTGTTAAAAAAATGCACGCATGTGTTTTTTTTTATTGCTTGAGTCGTGTTTTATTGTATTGAAAATAGACACGTGTGTATTGGCTGAGAAATAAAACAGCAAGTTTTGGAGGAAATTGGAGAAAAAAAATTGAAATAAAATATGAAAGAAAACAGAAAACTGCTTAATGAAAAAAAATAAGGTGAAGGTTTCCCCTTATCTCTTTATGAATATTTCAATGTCCTGGGGGTGAAATTTTCATTTGTTTGCATCATAGAAATCGTTTCAATTCAAGCAAATGAAAGGACAAAATTGTTGTCTATTTTCAGCTTATTGCTGCGTGAGTACTGCTGAGGATTTAATTTAAACTTTTGTGCCTTGTCAAGAAAATAAAAAAGAATGCGTTTAATAGGAACAAGATTGATCCTGATTTATTTCGTAGTTGTATTGATTTGATGTAAAAAGTTTCTACTTCTTTCTCTCTCACTCAACTGATGCCTTAATTTTTTTCTATTTTTCCTTGTCTCACTTCACTTTTTATTTATATTTTTTCCTCTTGCTAATTTCAATCATAAAAAAAGTATTTAATTAATCAAAATTGACTATTTTTTTTATTTTCTCAATAAGGTATTGTCATGCATGTGCATTTTTTTAGTAACTAGGGAACATGAGAAAGTATAGAATTTTTTTTTATTGGACAATTTTTGTGGGAACCCCTACATGTGGAAAGAATTTTGTTTTAATATTGAATTTAATTAAGAATTCACATTTAAAAAACACGAGAGGACTTTCAATAACAACAACATGCATTAAATAATTTTTAATTTTATTT
>JAQFZN010001130.1:0-18474 GCA_034687075.1 Geophilus carpophagus | reverse complement strand
CGAGTCCAGTTTGCAGATTAGATAGTAATATACAACCTAATATTTGCCTTGGCATATAAAGTGTCTATTTCCCCAGAAAATCTGGGGAAATAGACACTGCGTATAAAATAACGTTTAATTTATTCAGACAAAATCTTAAAGAATACTTTGTATCTGAAATATCCTCAGGCTATTTCCCCAGATTTTCTGGGGAAATAGCCTCGGCCTATTTTATAATCTTTTTAAGAATCTGCTCGAATTAAGGACGTTCTACTGTACTCATACGTTCATGTACATTAGATTCAAATTACCTCTTGTAACAGGTGATATCATGAGAAAATTGGCACATGCAGCGCCGTAATCATGTCCAAATAAGGTTACATTCCTAGAATCGCCACCAAACTCGTGTATATTCTCCTGGATCCAATGAAGAGCAGCAACTTGATCCAGAAGTCCGTAATTGCCTCGTGCTCCTTGAATCTCTACACTTAGAAAACCTAAAAGAAAAAAAGATGAGATTAAATTCAAAGCGAAAAATATTTAAAAAAAAAATAATATTAAATAAACTAAAATAAAAAATTAAAATTAAACTTAAAAAACTCTTTATTTTTATAAGCTGAAATGATAATAATAAAAAAAACGATAAACCCCCATAATACCAACAGCACTTTAATAACTTTTAAATTGGTTTCTGGAAAGAAAAAAAAATTAACCCCTTTCATTCCAATTTATTAATTAGCCTTCATAAAGCAGTAATCTATTGATTCGCCAAATTTAAAGATAATAACAATAATAATAAAAAAAGTCGTAAAAAAAATCTCTCCCATTCATATAATCGATATTTATTGAAGCATCAATCACATTAAAACGCCATTACCACAAAACCTACCCATTTCCTGACAAGAAAACTTCTTAGCTCAAGGTCCCCATCAAAGTAAGAAATCAAACCCGCCAATTAGACCAATTTCTCCACCCATCTTGTAAGAGAAGAAGCAACTGGGTAAAATAAACTAAAAAGAAACATCAGATTGGGGCTTGATCGAGAATAGGTGCACTCAACTGATGAGTCTTACATGTACCCATAAAGAAAAAAAAGAACAATCTAAACTTTCTTTTCCCTTCTGATGGCCCCAAACCCTAGATTTACTACCGAACTCATTACAATAAACTTGGACCTAATTTAAATTAATTAATTATAATCACTTTAACAACTTTATTTATCTTCTTATTGTTTATGTAAAGAGTTTTTTAATGATTAATTTATTTAAAAAGTAAAGAAATATTATCACCTTTAAAGAAATAAATAAGAACCCACGTTATAAAGAATGAAAATATCCCTTATTGTGATTGTAAACTGTAGTAGGAATGGCTGTAGTTTATCTCTTAAGAGATTAAAGGTTTATTTTCGACGGATATTGGGTTAAGAGTTTGTTTTCAATTTTCAGATTGAACAATTTATGTGTTTGGTCTAATCAATTGCCCAAAATCGGTCATTGGACCATAGAAGAAACATTCCTTAAAAAATATCAAGCAAATTTAATTTTATACAATAAACCCATTTCCTTTAAAAAAGCAATCAATGTCACATCACAGGAATAATGTTGGTATTTACTACAAAAATTTTATAGGAGAAACGTCAATCACGGGGTAGTTTAGGAAAAGGAAGAGCGATCAAAAAAGAAATAAATAAACGCCCACCCAACCTACCAAAAAAAAAAAAAAATGGGAGGAATTGGGTGCACTTTGGTGTCCTCAATCTAAGAAAACTCATCGATCCATGAGAAGATGTAGTGGAGGAAAATTAAAATCTCTTCCTCTCCTGTGGTGCAGGATCTCGCAGCCCATTATTAAATGAAACCACTTTAAGAGCCACGTGTTAACCTTCAGTCGGAAACGGCATTAGACTGACTGAATAAACCACAAGGTCGAAATCGAAGAAACGACAAGTATAAAACACACTTAAGACACCTTTGTAAAATTGATCATGTTGCGGGTTCATCTATATCAACTAATAAATTGGTCAGAACCAGCTGAGAAAAATCATGTTTACGGTCTCGTAGCCCGAATCCACACGCAGCAAGTTCATTTCAATCGCACGCTCTGCCTACTGCAAGTAAACATCAATGACGTCCATCTCAGCACTTTAAGGCAGCCCTCAATGTGGACTCAAGGACCGTCCATCAGCACCATCGTTTCATCCATTCGTAAACTGCTTTCCACCATCCATCGGTCGAATTTATCCATTCCATTTTCATCTTAAGACTCAGTCCCATCAAAAAAAAAAACAAGAAAATAAATAAAATAAAATAATAAAAAGTTTTATTCATTTAATATTTATAAACAAAATATGATATTATATGATATATAATTAGACACTGCATGCTAGCAAATTATTTATCGCAAACTGTGTAATAAATAGAGATACTGTGTTACGAAATATTGCTAAAACGAAATAAAACATCATTTCGTTTATAAATGTTTTATGAGAATATCAAATACAATTTGCTACAATCACAAGATATTCTGCTTACATGCAAATCCTAAAACAACTTTTTGACATAAAATAACAAAGCGCATTTGCATAATTTGAATATACCAAAAAAATTGAAATGACTTATGAAATTTAAACGCAATACCCCAATAGAATTTCATCAAAATAATTTTTTTGCAACTAAAATTCACAATATGTCTAACAAAAATGTCATAAAATATTGCACAACCAAATAATGTTTCGTAACATCTCTTAGGAAATTAAATCGTGCAAATATTGAAGTTTATAAACCTTAAAAAAAAAGATTCGAAACATGTTGAAAAACACTGAACTAAATAATAAAATATCATTATCCCATTACACCAATACCTCAATATACAGCCGAGATAAGTTCCTGAAAAGTTGGCTGTATAGCAAAATAACCGTACAACAAGTCACAGATTTAATTTTTGCTTATTTTTTTTTAACCTGATCATAGGCATTTCATAAATTTCTGCTATAAATGTGTATGCACTATTGGATCTGGTACATAATATAGCCATATAACTTATTGAGAAAAATTAGGCCTTACATCAAAACCTATCCACAATTATGGCGAAATGCCGTATATCGAAGTATTGGTGTGTTTTACAATATTATCTCTTTAAAAACCGCTATCTATTAATTGTTCAATCAACTTCAAATGCTTATCTAAAAGTAAAAGAAAACAAAACAAAACAAAAAAATTAAACCGTATCAGTACATTGTGCAAATAGACCTTGCAGCTATACTTTTAAGACAAAGCATGTAGGAGCAGACAAAAATGGCTACATAGCACACCGTAACAATAGTACAGAGTGCCTGCAAATAATTGGACGTAGTTTGGGAGACATGGAACTGCCTTAGCCGCAAGCATGCCAGCAGCTGGAGCCTTTCGCACCATACATTATTCAGTGGTTGGCCTGCTATTCACTTGTTCCCCATATTCTCTCTTTTCCCACCTCACTCTCCATTCCCAGTGTGCATCCACCGTGCGCCATGTTGACATTCTACGGACAATAGCGATGGATTCTCCTGAGATGCCTCAAGAGGCACCTCTGATGAGGAACCATTGTCACGTGAAAACATTTTCTTCTTCCAACACAACAGCGAGGTGGAGTAAATTTCCCCCATTTTAAAGACGCTTGTATCATTACAACATTTCACGGTGCAAACTTAAAGAATTCGAAACATCGTCTTATACAATTTTTATCTTCATCTCCCACCCACTCCTCCGTCAATTAAATTCTATATAACTTCAGACATCATGCTAATAACCCCTACTGTTAACAATTCACATTTCCATATACAGCGATTAATTAAATTGAACCATATAATGTGGGCTTGAGTTAATGAAATTTTAATTAGTAGCTTTAACTTATAAGTTGTGCGCCGAGTTAGCAACAGGTATTAAAATGATAACAATGCTGGACACACGAGTCGTGACAATGACCATCCATTGTGACTCCTTACCGAGAACTCCCAGTCGATAATTGATGGTTACGACGACAACCTCTCCAAAGCTTGACAGAACGCTCGCGTCGTATGCATTCCCAGAGTTCCATTCGAATGATTCTCCATGGATATATACCATAACAGGCAGGCGAAGATTTTCACGTCCAGCTGCGAAAAGAAAAAAATATATTAAAAATCTTTAGAAAAATTTAATATATAATTTTGCCCAGTTAGAAAATATTGTACAATTAGAAAAACATTTAATAGCACGCATTAGTTGAGTAAACATTAATTCGACCTGTTCATTAATCTGACAATTACATTACCTCAGGTTAGATCCAGTTTATTATTATAGAGTAAATATTAATGTAACTTATATAAATAAGATAATCAAGTGAAAGTATTGTAAACTACTTGCTCTAACAAGTACTGTTATTGTAATAAGAATTCAGCAATTTAATTTATAGCGTCAAGGTTATTATTGCGGCCATTGACCGCAATTTTATCCCTACGACGCTGCAATAAAAAAAATCCACCAATGTTCAAAATAACTCGTCTTTCAATGAAAACAATTATGAAATCGTAAAAATTTCACTTTGACTCATGAAATACCGAGTCAAAATTAAATTTTAACATCATAAACTTGCTAATCTAAAATGGATCAAATATTTAAAAATCAATAATTTTCCTATGCAAATTCGGTAACATTATTTTCCCATAAAAAAAAAATATTTATATTTAAAATAAAAAAATCTTCTCCTTTTGTATTTTTTTTTAAATTTAAAAAACATTACAATTCCCCATTCTCTTGATAAGTGATCGAAATTTAGAACAACCCAAGGAGTTAAAAAATGTTTAAAAAAATATAAAACAGAAATGAAAAAAAGAAGGTGCGTCATTGGGGAGGAGAAGAAGAAACCTCCAGCAAGGCAGAGAACGATGATCAATTGCACATTTATAAACCACGCTGGCAATTTGCCATTTTGCAGAGAACATCAGCAACAAAATGTAATTTCATGATTCTATAGAATCAAACTTATTTTCCATATGGAATAGCACAAAAGTTAACGTTCTATTCATTTGAGCAGAACATTCCATTTTTTATGCCAAAATAAGACTTTTGGAAATGAAAAAGCAGTCAACCTACATCGTACACCAATATCAGTCAACCTGAATCGATTCTAAAATTGATATCTTCAATTTGACAAGATAAAGACACGTGCAAAATAACAAAAAAATAGCACGTCAAAATGCAAACAACGGATATATGTTTTGTTTATCTCGATCTGCCAACATCTCGAAACCATTTTATTTATTATAGACAATCCATTCTGAATAACACTGCTGCACACGAACCAAGGACACACACAAAGTAGCAAACACCGGAAATGGTTGCCATTGATGGCAGAAATCGGTTTATGTGCTACAAACGACTTCCTGTTATGTATAAACTTGGGGCTTTGAATCTAGCTTGGAAAATAGGAAAAAGGCCAAAGAAAGAGAGTGAGCTCAAGGATAAAATCGTAGTAGAAAATGAAAATAAATGCATTACTTTATGCCACATTCATCACTCATATGCATTCAAGTCCATTCTCTTTTATTTATATCTTTACTACGAGTCTGGTGGACCTTTATTATAACACGACATCCCTAGAGAAAAGGGGGTAGCTGCCACATCTAACTGACTTGTTGTGTGGTGAAACCTTAACTTTAGTCCAGTGGGTTGCTTTCACATAGCAAACAGGAGCCATGAAAAACGAGCTGGCCACTGAAACCAAATCTCTGATGGGACCTGTCTCCATGTTTTTTCTCGATAACATCTTACTTTTACTCCTTGTATACTAAACTTCCAATGCTTGCCTCATTTCAATCAACTACATGCTCTGGTCAATAACATCATTTCTAAAGAAAAAATAAAAATTATTTCTAATATAAATGTTAATTAAAAGCCTAGTTTTGGAAATTAGGATTTTGTCTAGATATTATATGTAAAGTTAAAAGAAAGCCTTTTTTTTATTCATGTAAACATGATACATAGCTGTACTATCCAATATCCATTAATCGTCGAATTTAATCTGTGATTCAATAGCAAAATAACAATTTAATCTTTAAACATGGAAAATGAAATTGACTGATTGATTGCAATAATTAATATCAAACCTGCCAACACAACAAACCGAGAGAGGGAAATCGATTACGAACAACTTGTGTAACATTTAATATTTTCAATCCAGTTTGCTTATCAGCCGTATTGGATCAATGTGCTACAGATGCACCAATTCTAAAGGATAGAGTGCAAAATCAACAAAATCTGCTCAACAGACATAAATATTTTTCCATTAGTCAGATTATTGAACATGTTTTCTATTACACATCGTATACATATAAAAGCCGATAACTATTTCTGGTAACCTCCAGAAAATTTTTTATAAGTTTTCAATAACAGCTTTTATTTCCTTTTATTTTTTTGGCATTTTTTGATATCTTATATTTTTCAGCTTTTGTTGTTACTTTTTTATAATTATTATGCAATTCCATTGGTTTCTATTCAAATATATTCTTCTTTTTTGCTTTCTATTACCATTCTCTTATATACCAATCTTCAGACGTGTGTGAAGTTGACCAGACCATGTCGTCCCATTTTGCTGAAACATTAGTATTAGTGTTAGTGCCACATAAAATTTGTTCTTACTATAATTTTTCTATTTTTTATGAATTCTTTTCGAAACAGCAGCTATTTTGAAAATACACTCATACCTCTCTATATGGCCGCTCTTTATATGGCATTTCGCTATAACAGCCTTCTTTAATTATGGCACTTTTTCGATTTACAGCCCACAATTTTCGTTATACGGCCAAAAAAATGCTGTATACATAATGATTTGTTATACGGCTTTTCACTTTATGCCCAACTGTTCTGGAACGTATCTAAGCCGTAAAGCAAGGTATGAGTGTATTAAATATTCTATATCTTAATGTAGACTTGGCCAAATCATTTCAAACTATGGCCAAGTGTTAGTGCATTGTTAGTATTGCCATCCTGCCACATAATATTTGTTCCAACTATCATTTTTCTATTTGGATGGGAATACTAACAAGGCACTAACAGTTAGCCAAGTTTGAAGTGATTTGGCCAAATCTTTAATGAGTTATAGAGCTTTGAATGTTTTCAAAATGACCACCATAATAAAAATGGGAAAATTGAATAACTCTGTAAATAATAATGCACAAATGCTAAAATTGGGCTTCTTCATCAGCACTAATGATGCACTAACAAATACTAACATTTGAGCAACATAAGACAACATGATTGGGACAGTGTGCAGTTGGCCCGATATTCTAAAAAATGGAATAAATGCAAAAATAATAATGCACAAACGCTAAAATTAAGTTTAATCATCAAACACTAACGATGCACTAACAAATACAAATGTTTCATCAAATTGGGACAACATGGTCGAGTCAACTTCACACATGTAATCTACTTTTATTTTGATTTGTGCATCCTCCAATTTTATTTCATGACCTGTTTCTTTTTTGTGTTTATACCTAGCATTATTATGATCTTTGTTTTGTACATCTTTCTTATCTCCAATGGACATGGCTTTGGATTGAACTAAATTGTATAATCCTATTAGTTGGGCGTCGATAAAATCCAGACACTCGATCTTGACATAAGTGAACTTATTAGAGAACAAGAAGAGCCGAGAGCTAATTTCAAAATCTATTTCAACATACGAGTAAAAGCAGTGAAAAATTGACACACAATGCCTCTCTATGTGTGCAATGAAAGTCGATTCTTTGTTATATTCCTCGATAATATTTTGTTACAGCCTCTTTTGCTTCCCTTTTCCAGTGTTGCATTTCTGCTTCATTAACCCTCGTTGCAAGCTTGCTGGGCCGATGATAATTGAACTTAAGAAAAGAAAAGAGAGGAAAAGAAGACTCTGGTCACGCGGGCTTCCCATAATGCAATCAGCGCCAAGTGAACAACGTTTTCTTAGACGCAAGAGGGCGTTTCGAAACACAGGCAAAAGGAGTTGCTGTGTAGAAAGAGGCGGATTCCTGATTCTATTTTCGCCAGAGTTGGCTACAAAGCTCCCGCTATTTATTGGACTCCGAATCCAATTTCCCAGCTACCCTCCCTTCCTTGCCATACCCTCGCCTCTTCCCAGCATCAGCAGCTCACTTATTGAGTTGCTCGCTATAGCAACACCAAGAAAATGCACTCACCTTGCCACCTTTTACTTGTTGAAACGATGTCAAATTACAAGTTTCACGGCATTGATCAAACCAAGCACTGTATTAAGCATTCACTTTCTACACAGGCCTTTCTTTAAGAGCTCAACTGCTGGCCCTGCCAGGTCAACTAAGCTCATCCACTTTTATTACGAGGCCAGTGTTGTGTATAGAAGGTCAACTTTACCCTAATTATCCGTAGAATAAGAAAATATTCCAGTATAATATTCTAATGACAAATCATTAGGTACCTTAATTTTTTTTTCTGCTTTTTCGTTTAATGGTACCGTAGTAAATTAAGCAGTTTCTCTTCATCTAACGACTAAATGCCCGTCAATATATATACCGTGACCAAAGCTCGCATGTGGATAAAGGGTTGTTTGCATACTAAATGACTCTATTAGTCAACATTTTATTCACTCCTCAGCTACATGCGCTTAAGCCGAAAGAGAAAACCACTGGCTCCGTATAAAATAAACATGCATTAAGGAGATAGGTTTATCCGACTAACTAGTTTATAAACACCACAAAATTAGTGCAGCAAGCGTGTTGAGAAGTCTATAAAGTAAAGAAAAATAGTTTTTAAAGTACCATAAATAAATTCATGTTATGTATTTTCATGTATTTTTATCTACGAAAGCATGCAACACCTGAATGTTATAAAATCACGTAGTTAAGTTTGCAAATTTTATATATATATATAAATACGTGGAAAAATTTCGAAACTGCTTTAAAATTTCCAACACGTTATCTTTAAAAAATTTTTCAAGTTAACCTTTATACGTATAAAGTTGAAAAAGAAATATAATTTCTCACCCCATCTTGCGACATCGATTTTACGAAATTCAATATGGCCAACAGTCTGCTTTCCATTTGAAATGTTTTTATTGGGAAAAAAATTCTAAACCGATAAGTTCTAACCTCAGAATAAACTCGGTGTAAATGTGTATCTTAAAACTCACATTTTCACAGATTTTTCTAACTTTTTTTATTTTATTTTATATTTATTTTATATTTTGCTTTTATTAACTAAAAATTATTATTGTTATTATTATTATTATTATTATTATTATTGCAGCAGTTAAAACATTTCATTGAACATTCTCACACTTTGCATTCAAGCTGCAGGCAAAATGTCTTTATTTACATCAAATTAAAAAATATTTAATTGAGTTTTACTTTGCAAGTAAAACTTTAAAAACACAAGTTTTAATGTTTTTAATTTTATTTATAATTATAATTTTATAAGCATAATCTTCTTACAGAAAATTATCTATTTAAAAACCTTTATGTTTGAACAGAAGACAAAAAAGTCATCATTAACAAATTAAAATTAAAACATTCATTAAATTCACTATTGTTTATTTAAACAACATTTCACTATTCATTTATTCAGGTTTGCTTGAGAAAATATTACCGTAGCTGGAAATTTATTACTAATTATTCATATTTTTTTTTAAATTTTTATCTCAATGTTGAGTGAAAATTTATCTCCCTTGCGGGTCAACGATTAATGGTCAAGAAAATTCACCCTCGTTTTATTTACTCTTTGCCATAACATTTTTAGGTTGTGTTTACTTAGAAACCTCTAATTAACGCACCAATTTATTTTGATCTTTTAAGATAAACAGTTAAGAAATATTAAATAAATAAATAAATAAGAAAGGATATAGTTTTTAATAATGAATAGCAACTAATTAATTTTTTTTAAATGAAAAATTTAATTAAAAAAAAAAAAATTTAAATATAAAATGAAAAATGGAATAAGCGGTCGATGCTAATGTCATTACACACACCAAAACAAAAGAAAAGAGTTTAAAAAAATTCAAAAAGTCAACATATGGACTTAATGAGAAGCAAAATCTATCTGTTTACTAATACAAAAAGCAGAAAACAAACTGGGCAACATGGGACAAAGTTTTGATTTATTACGGAAGCACCAAAGGGACAATTGCTTATGTCACTAGAGTCCAACCAGATGGAAAAAAATCTCTACCAGAGATGAGAATAAGGAAAGGGGATGGTGGATGGAGTAAGGGGTCACGATGGAAAGAGAAGACTGGACTTGTGACGTTTCACTGACTTTTACTAGCTCATAATTCACAGAGTTGCCACACCACAGCGTTGCTAAATTTTTTTCATCTCAGACTGGATCCATTTAGTGGAATATTTTTCAAAAGAGACGAAAATAGACAACAGGGGGTGTAAAATAAAAATAATAAAAATTTAAAAAAAAATTATTTATATACTTATTTTTTGTTTAGAAAGAAAGAGAAGGGAATTTATTTACCTCACGAAAATGAAAACTGGGCTTCATTACAGTTTCAGGTAAAAAAAAAAATGAAATAAAAAAATGAAATACAGAAAATGGCGGTTAAGCGGTTTCGCTTGACGAATCAAATTTTCGTGTTAGCAGCTTATCATCAATCATATCAATCAATTAATCAATCAATCATATTAATCTCATTTTTCATTATAGATGAAACCAACGTTAATTTTTCTCTTAGACGTTCCTATGAAGGCGTCAAGAATTTGTCATTGCCTTTCCATGATCATAGCCCTATCTTGTAATGCAAGTGACAGCCCCTTTTTCGCATTAATCACTGCTTATGAAGAGCAACCGAAAACGCGCTTGATGAATTCATCCCGTTAGCTAAGGTTCTAAAGAAGGCAGCTTTCGATCGTGGATGAAATATCTAATTGAATTGCTTCACAAAGCTCAATCCCCATCCCTCCATACACCCCCACCCCCTTGCATCCTTCCTGAAAAAAATTCAAACTTTATAAAAAATGTGATCACATTAAGCGATGAACCAATTTTTCTTCTTTTTATATAAATAATTTTTTTTCTATATAAATTTGTAAAAAAAAGTTTATTACCCTCATTCGTAATGGAGTCAACGTGAAATTATAACGAGAAACGGAAAAAATTAAGCAAATGTTGCCAGCCCAACTATCCATTTGCCTCTAGCGTGTAAATTTATCTCACTATATGTCATTCAACGTGCAATTTATGGCGAATTAACACGGATTACCCTTAGCTGACGTAAATAAAATGTTTTCACCTATTATGAAGTTAAGAACATTTCATTGACGACTCATTAATAATCCTTAATCCTTTTGAAAATTTAAAATTTATATTAAAGATGTCAAGCTACATAAATATACGATATCACGATACATATCTCATAAATGACGATAAACATAACGAGCCAACTCTGCATCGATCTAATCAATTCAACCATCATCAACTTTTAAAGTGAAAAAGAGCCTGAATGACATTTCACAGCCAACCAGATAAATAATTAAGTTTAAAGCGTGCCTCGTTTTACAATTCACATTTGCCTATAAATATTAAATCAATCCCATGACACGTTTCTAATAAATTCTTATACTGCACCTAGTAAAAAACGACCCATTTTATCGCAACACTCAAAACTCTATACGTGTATATCCATCACTCATAAAATCTTTGTTGCTCATCAACTTTTACCCACCTGAAAAAAAAAATCCATTAATGTATTTAACCCGGTTGGTGGAGTGTGTAATGTCAGAATCACTATCCTGTTTTTATAAATGAGTGGATGGAAAAGTTGAAAATGCAACGAGCGAGTGGCGAACGAATGACACGAAACGCGTGCCAGTTGCCTGCAGTCACCAAAAAACAGATGATGGCACAACGTGTGACGACCCTGACGCCTGCAGGCGACATCTTAGGCTGCGTAACGAGCTCTGTGAGCAATAAAATATGGAAGGCAAACATTTTCAATCTGCTGCTATACAAGACGGCAGGCGATAAATTAGATTTTCTCAACACAAGAAAATTTCTATTCCATCCTCCCTTCCATGCCCGCCATGCTCCTCTTCTTTCTGTTAATACGAGCACGTATCTACCCGTGTTGATACAATAAATTCAATTGCTAGCGGTGTAATTGCTAGCGCATGCGTGAATCACTTTTACCCTTGCTTGCTTATAATTCATAGAGAATTTGTCATTTTTAATGAGTAGCTCGGATTTATTTGTTATATACATAGAACAAGCTCTAAATAATTCCTATTTACGCTTTTATGCAGGTAAAATAATAAGATTTCTTTTGTCAACTTCAAATATTCAACTGAGAATTTGATAATTTAACAATTAAGTGTAATTTTCCCTGTATTTATTTTAATTATTCAACTCTTTACATGTTTTCTAATCATTTTTATCGTATACCAGGCGCATTTAATCATTTTTCTAATTTTCTTCAAATTTTTTTCTAACCCTCATCAATATTTCTAACGAGAGTTCATAGTCGCAAACTGTCACCAACGTCATCTATGAATGTTCCCTTCCCTCATTTACTGGGCATTGTGCTGGTAGATTAAGAACAGAAAGGGTTTGGAACGAGCAAGGCTGAAGAGCTCAAATCCTTCTCTAATCACTCGGCAACAACAAGAGGAAGGGAAGATGGGGATGAAAGAGGAGGAGCCGAGGTATTTTTAAAGAGTTTTATTCTTCAAGGACTTTCTACTTAATAGCCCCTCTATCCTCCCTCCCTTCTTCCTAATTAGTGGTAACCATGCCAACTGAATTCTGTCGAACTTTGCATGGCTTTTGCACAATGCCACCACAATGAATGAAGAATAGATTTTTTCCCCCCAACCATATGAAAAAAAAGTCATCAAACGTTTCCTTTTTTTTCTGCTGCACTTTACGAGTGAAAAGAAAAAACTGCGACTTATCTTAGCACTTGAAATTCAGTGTGCAAATTATGTACACGCGGTGCAATCAATTGTGAATTAAACCATTCAACACCATACTCAAAAATTGCAAGCTGATAAAATGCAAAATCATGTCCCAGTTGCATTACCAATTGCCTACAAACTCAAGTGTTCTAGAATTTCAACCTCAAACAAATCCTTTCAAACTTTTATTTGCAACTTTTCACAATAAAAATTACAAATTGTAGCAAAAATAAAATGAAATAAAATAAAATAAAATATATATTTCTGTTGTTACTTAGAGAATTGAGATAAAATTTTAAAACATTATTATTATTGTTTCAAACGACCATTTTATTTCTGTTCTTTTATTCTGTTTTCCACAATAAAGTTGCTAAATTTAATTCCTCATTAATCCCCAAACACGTGCTCCCTTTAAATCTATTATTGACCCCATTGGACCCAGACTAAATCAAATAAATTCCCCATTAACTAAACACAAATCAATCAATTAAAAACAAAGCTTAAATCGAAACCCATCAACGCACACGACTGCCATCAAAAGCCAAGCTCGAACAAAACGGACTCGCGCTTTACCGCGCCAATTTTTAATTAGTTGTTGCAGGCACCAATTAGCTCAACTCCCTAGGGAGCCTCTTCCACTACAAGGCCAGAACATAACTGTCCATGAAACGTTCGAGATTAACGCCAAACGCGGCCCATTAGAATTGTTATTGGTCAATTATTGAGTTAAGATAGCGAGAGTTTGCTAATAGCACCACAATCCCCTCACTCGTTCCACGCTACAAATTTCTTTCGTTTTACAAAATGCAAAAATAAGAGCACCTAACGACCTTTCGTTTCAAAAAAGTTTCTTCTTTCATCGTTTTGTTATTATTTCTATTTATTTTCAACAGTTTGGATCAGTAACAAAATGAAATAAAAGAGTGTTTGACACATCTTGGCTCATTTCCTTCATCGCTGTCTTTTCGAGAAGAGACAAGCAATATATGGCTTTTGACAGTGCACCACAACCTTTATATTCTATATCTTTTCTCAAATAATGTTTGTCCTATTACACAAACTGTCATCATTTATGCCATACCTAGTTTCATTTTCGATTTATTCTTATCTCCCAACACCTTTTTTTACCCCTTTTTCTAGTTTTTATTGCAGCTCTCATTTCCACCCATTTCTTGTCGCGTCATTCAGTTGACATTTGTCTATAAACCTTGAAGGCATTTCTCAGTTTGGACATAAAGCAATTAATCCTTATCAACAATGTTAGGCCTATAATCTGTCTTTTACATTCCTTTTATCTTTTCAACCTGGCCTTTCTCATTAAACCACAATCCAAATCCACTAAGACAAGACCTGATAACGAAATCCGTACTGAGCATGTTGCAAGAGACGAGGTTGCCATGTCACAATTCAATGACGTTATCACAGTAAAATGGCAGAATAATCTCACGGCATAAACCTGACACCAAAAAGTCACATTACAAAATCAAATTTTCACAACTAGCTTGTAAAACGAACTGTTTGATTCGTGGTTTCAAACTGATTAGAATTATTCAAAAGATATACAATACATATTCTCAACATTCTCAGCTTATTCAAGATTAATTTCAAGTTAAATTTTTTGATTTTATTTTTGAAGATTTGAAGATATTTCAAATCATTAAATAACATTAGAAATATTTTTTCCTCCATTCATTCCTAAAGTAAACAGAATTTTGATTGCTATTTCATCTTACTCCCGTTAGATGTTATATGTTATATATCTTATTATCAAACATGATCAATTAGATTAATCTTTGTAAAATTAATTGACTTGAAGCTATTCTTAACCTTGTATACAATCGAAGCAAATCGAAATGACAATATAAAAAGATTATATTTCTAAAAATCTATTAATTGCAAATCATCTCGCTTAATCTCGCTCACATATCATGCTTCCTCGCTTTCATTTGACTGCCTTATTTTTCATTTTACACGCACTCATCACACTTTACACCATAAAAAATTTAATTAATTATCTAATCAAGTACAAGTAACAAATAATGTCACTTTTTCATACAATTAACAAAGCTTTTAATAAATTCACACTCGCTCTCGAATTACGAGGGCAGATCAACAAACAGCTTTATAATTGTAATAACAAGCTAAAATCTGTCAACTGATGCATCAAGCGTTTAGTAATATATCTTACGGTGTATTAAATTCAATTACACGTAGGCATTCAATTCCATATACCCCTAATTCAATACAATCCAACTAATCGAATCGATCGAAATGTTTGACCTTAATCACGTTAACGTTTCTCTTAGGGTGACTTCTAGCAACAAATTAAATTACCCCCCAATTGGCAATTTCTCCTTGACCTTCTACACATACATAACCATTTTTTATATTGTTATAACCCTTAAAGTCCCCTGTCAGACAAAACACTGCGAGTGATTTCTCGCAGCCAATCCTAATTACTCCACACTTTTTCACATTCCTTTTTTTCCCTCGCACGAAATAGACAAGAAAGTCACAAGAGACCAGTTTTATTTAATTTTCGGCTGCTCAGCTACTTAGAGATTTCTGCCCACGCAGCTTAGAAAAAGGGCAGGATCTATGAGATTTAAAGGAAAAAGAAAAGAGGAATGGGGGCGCCAAAAAGAACGTCGAAAAATCTCGAGGGGCTAAGAAACCAGGAATGAGAAAGGAGCCAGGAATAAAGACCTGCTTAGATGTGCCGCGACCTGCTTGCCAATTAATCGGCCTGTGCACAACTGACCAACCTTTTTTGTATTCTCCATATCAGTTGCAAGCAATGGGCTCAACTTTCCACCTCAGCTGATCTCAACTTTTCTTTGCCTCTTCAAGCTCATTTTCTGCTTCTTTCTCAATAGTGATTGCCTAGAAGAATTTGGATGGCGCCCACTTTTCTTATATTTGATCAACACATTTGATAGCACCACATGGAACTGACTATTCAATAATGTTGCAAGTTAAATCAAATAAAAAATTAAAATTAATAATTTTTTAGTTCTTGTCACTTTTTGCAGTAGCTATTGGAAACTATAGCAACCCAATCTCAACACACAATGTCCATTAAAGCCGAAAAAAAAATTCTTTAAAAATATGATACAGCAAATTGGATTTGTTGACTGTTTGTGCAGTAACATTGCAGGTTACTTAGGTTAGAGAGTAAACGAGACTGTGGTTTAATGAGAGGTTTAATACCGCCAATTTGGTGTATTTAGGGCTTTTTGTTTTGTTTCCTTTTTTCTTTGCTTTACTTTCTCTTCTTTTTGTCTTTGAGCTTTTCCTTTTGTTTGTTTGCCCATGAATTCGAAATTGTTTTGCCTAACTACTTCCAGGTTCGATTAAATTGTTTTTCATTGTTTTCACTGAAAAGTAGTTAAACAAATAATTATTACTCTACTGGTTGGCATGATTAAATAAATCAATAAATAAACAACAACAACAATTTAAACACCCAATAAATTTAATCAATTGAATAAAAAACTAAATCGATTTAAAGCTTTTATTATTTCTCAAAACACCTTAAAAATTACTAGAAATCAATAAGTTATTACATTACTTAAATGTGATTACATTTTCCTTGGTTGCATATTTTTATTTCATTTATTATCAAAAAAATTAAAACTTTTTTTAAAGAATAAATAAAAAAAATAAAAAAATTAAAGAGTGAAATTAAATTTGAGAAAAAAGAGAGTAAAATAGTAGCTAGACTGAAGTGATAATTATCCCGTGTGTCTTCCTCCACAGCTGCACGAATAAAATTACCATTAATTACAAGCCAACCAGATCAATGAAACGTCACGTTTAGACTTTTAATTGCATCGCTTGTCTTCTTATATTAAACCAAGAAATTTGCTTTGTCCTGCCTTTAGTACAAACACTCGCAACTAAACATTTTCTCTTTGTAAGATGAGAGAAAGGAAAAAAAAACGCAACTAAACGGATCCCCATGCCAATGCAAGTGCTCACTTTCTTCTACACACACTCAACTCTTCGGCCTCACGTGATAGGCCATGCATGTCTAACAAATGCAAACAGTTCTAAGCAAACAGCCTCATCAGTGAAGGCAGAGAAAATAGCAGGAAAACAGTAGATAAGTAAAATGTCAAAACTAAAATACAAATAAAAAATAAATTGTTTATTTTAAGACTAAAAGATTTTAGTTGATAAGATTATAAAACTAGAAGAAGTAAACACATTTTTTTATTAATTTACTTTTTGTAATATAAACAGCAAAGATTAAATTCTATTTGAATCTAAATTATTAAGGGGTTTTGAGTAACTATAGTAACTGCAACCGGTTATATTTAAAAGGTAATTTTAAACCGCTGAATTTTAACTTTTTATTTTCTGAAACTAAAAAAATTGTTTACTTATAATTTTATGACATTTAAATTGTTAATTCAATATAAACCCAAAAGAAAATTATCATACGCTTTCATCTTATTTTCATCTAATTCTATATTTATGTTATCAACATTTATCCAATTATGTAAAAATTTTGCAACCAAAATAAAAATAAAAAAATTCCCAGAGTGAGCACGAAAAATCAAAGCAACCGTATTCATAATTTAAAATTTTAAATAGCTGAAATTATTAAAATTTAATTAATTTGCACTAAAGTGAATCATCAACAACCTTAATACAATACCAGAAGATCCTGCACAGCAAACTTGACCATTCTTAACCCTTTTCAATTTTTTTCTGCTCAAATTTGCCATTCAACTGCAGCTCAAATTCAATACCACGTGAAAAAAAATCTGTCAATCAAAATCTGTAAAGAGTCCACCGCTAACATCTCGTTTACCACTTAAAACGCACAATCTTAAAACCCCGCATCACCATAGCAACATCAAGAATCAATAGTGGATGAGTGGCGACAAGGGAAGAAGCAAAACAAAACTAGCTTCACATTTCCTTTATTAGTGAGAAAAGATGGCAACTCCGCATGGGAAAGGAAAAGGAGAATACGAGAGGAAGGATTGGTTGGGAAATCATGAGCAAGAACCACTTGAGCTCGTTTCGGTTCAAAGAAACTACATTACACCAGCGTGAGGCACCCGCTACTAGTTGCTATGGCAACAGTTTCCAAGAGGAAGATGATTGCTCACGAAACATACATGACCTTTTCTTTCCTCATTCCAACTTGCATTAGAACCCACTTCATATCAAACGATATCAAATGATTGATACACTTGGGGATACAAAAAGGGATAAGTGCATCATCAGTAACGTATTGCTTCAACATCTCTTTCTTATTTGTTTCATCTGTAATGGAAAAGGCATCATTTTTCCCCTATCTTTCGTAATGATTAAATTTTCATAAATTTTAATGCCTTTTGTACAACTATTTATTCAGTGCTTTCAAATATGAATAATGTTTGCGTTTAATTATCAATGCGCATACGATAAATGAGAGAAATTTTATTCAACTAATTATTAACGTAATTATAATAATAATAATAATAATAATAATAATAATAATAATAATAGAATTCCATTTAATCGCCCCCCCAAAAAAACTAAATTTCCTCCAGAAAAAAATCAAACTGAAA
>JAQFZN010001129.1:0-18492 GCA_034687075.1 Geophilus carpophagus | reverse complement strand
AAAGCCAGAATAACAAAACTAGCAGAGTGCCTAATACAGGTCAAACCTCGTTATTACAAACTCGAAGGGACTCACACATTTTTTTTCTTATAATGATGTCACATGTCACATGTCATATGACACATGGTCTGACATCAAGTTTTGTCCAACAGGTGATTTTGGAACTACTTTAATCACCCCCATATATCCTGTAACAGATAGCTTCACTCCACGAATTTGCATAAAATAGTATCCAAATAGTGCATTTTTAGTCACTTATAATTGCTTTTCTAGACCATGTTGCAAAAAATGGCTTTAAGAGGGTTTAAATACAAATAAACTGTGCACATTTGCAAAATTTTATCAAAAACTATTAGTTCACATATCATGTGGTTCCCTTGTGATACAAAGTGTCCACTTAGAGAAAAAAAATTAAAAACTAATTTAAAAAATTATTCTTTATTCATATAGGGAAAATAATTATCAATTTTTGTTTGTTGACATTTGTTGATATTCGTATGCAATTAAAAAGTTTAGCTATTTCTTGGATCCCAGCCTTAATATGTGCATCCCTGTGATCCAAAACTGAAAATGCGCTAAATTCAAACTTGAAGTTTTTTTATTTTTGCCATTTTTGTTTTTTAATAATAAACAACATCCAATTATTATATATTTCAATAAATAGATTCTCAAAATAGTGTCCCTGTCCACCATAAAGAGGCGTCCACTTTATTAATAAAGATTTTTAATATGGATGTCTATGGAATTGCCTAGCGGTTGTATGAATCAAAATAAAATAACGTAATAATTTTTGGCAATCGTTAGAATATACAGAAAATGTGGGGCATTTCTTAATGATTGCCAAAAATATTTAAAATTAAATTATCTACATCAGATGCAGATCTATTAATAAGTGATTTCAGAATGCCACAAATTTACATGTGGCTCTTGTAGGTGCTTAACCACAATTTTTGACTCACCAGCTAAGGAGCCCCCTCACCACATAAAACTTTTAAAAATAAGCAATCTTACACACGAAGGGGCCTCTGAGAGGCCCCTAAACACTTTTGCTACCCGATAGCTATAAATATGTCCCTGGATTCTTGAGTTATTTTATTTTCATCTGGCAGATCAGCTTTACTGATTATGCTTATGCAATGATCTTTAAAAAGTTAAAGTTCACTACCATACTTGCTTTTCACCCAGCATTTACAATGCCTATTGCCTGGAATGTGAAATTAAAATTATCTTTTAAAAATTAGAAGCACAAAAACGATTACAAAATTGTTTCATCAAATAACAAATTTATTAACCTATGTTAATCATATAATTATATGTAAATAAAAAATCAAATCACGGGACATGTAATTCTTCTTAAAATAAACTATTGGCACGTTGGCCAACAAAGTTCATTTGGTGCCAATTGCCACACATAATAATAATAATTTTTTTTTCTCAAACAAATTCATTGTAGCTACTATTAAAGATAAAGAATTAGCAATATCCAAGAATAAAACATATTTATACCATTATGTATTTGTGTTTATACCATCTCCACATACAAGATTCGGAATTTCAACGTAAAACTTTATCAACCAATTACAACAAAAACATTATCAAAATTTTGTATTAAAAAGCATTAAAAAAAATTCAGTGGCTCACGTTTATTTGCGAAGAACAGTCTCAATTTTTAAATCAATAATTCAAGCATTGTAAATGTCACGGAACGACTAGCCAAAACACGCGCTTGCCTGGTGCGCATCACGTTGCGCATGACGCACAGTTATTACGTCATACCACCAAGAACAAGAATTTCCTCTTCCTTTTACGACCCGATAGGGACGCGACCACTACCACAGCATACCACGAAAAATTAACTTAAGATGAAGATCTGGGTTTCAGAACACACGTTTAAGTAAGTTTCATTATTACGGGATTCTATAAATCTCCAAAGTGCTAAAGATAAATAAAAAAACTTGTAAGAAAGAATAAAACATGAAATGAGAATGAGTTACTTATGTGATTTTTCCATGACCTGCTTTCTATCCATTATGTATACAGTATTACATAATTTTTCATTACAATAAGAAGTATTTAATTATTAAAAGCATTTCAACTCTAATGTAATGTTGAACAACATGTAATTACACGTGTTCAATGAATATTTCGAATGAATGAAACCGGACTATTCGATGCAAAGTTAATTTAATTTTTTTTGGCAGTCATCCATGGGAAACCGTAGCTCAAGCGGCATGGCGCAAGTATCCAAATCCTATGAATCCAGCTGTAATAGGAATTGACGTTGTAGATAGGAAAGTTGCTGGTGGAATTTTATCTACGCATAGACTCATTTGCACCAAATGGGGACTTCCAAATTGGGTTAATAGTGTAAGATTAACAAATTATTTACCATTTGATGTTTTACCTACAAATTGATTCTGTTTTTCTGAGCAGTTGACTGGCGCTGAAAAGAACTGTTATGTAAGTGAAAAGTCTGAAGTTGATCCTCAAAATAGAATTATGACGATGGAGTCTAGAAACGTAAGCTTACGTTACAATATTGCATAGAAGAGTAAACAAAATAAATTTTATTTATTTATTTGTAAAATATTTAGTTATCGCTATGTAAATATGTTTCTGTGGATGAGAAACTAACATACTCACCTCATCCGACCAATAACAATTGGTGTGTATTATAATTGATTTGGTTCAACTTTATATTTTAATTTGAATTAATATTTACAGTACTCTACTTAAGCAAGAAGCTGTTGTAACAGTTAAAGGAGTTCCTTTAAAAAACTACTTAGAAGAAAAAGTTACTAATTCCATTTCTACAAATGCCAATAAAGTATGTTTTTTTATTTTTATTTTTTTGATTGATCTAAACTCTTTTTCTTTTGCTTTACAGGGTAGACTGGCAATGGAATGGGTAATAAGCATGTTAAATACAGAGGTACACGAATTAACATCATCCGCGGTTAAAAGTATGGATGAACTTACGAATAGTGCCAAGAAAAGTATGGATGACTTGACTAGTAATACAAAGAAATCAATGGATGATTTATCACGCGCTTTTCAACAAGTTGAAGGTTTTACATCTCCGTTGTCAAGTTCTATACCTAAATTATAAAATTGCTTCGTAATGGAGCAAGATTCATGCCATTAATGGAATTTCACGTTTTCATTATTTGAAAACATTGGTTTTCTAGTTTAATTACTTACATTAAATAAAATAAGCTATTTAAAACTATGAAATATGTTTTATATACACAACATATTAATAAAACTTTTAAAAATAAAATCGTACAAAAATTGCACTGAAAAATAGTTACAAAGAAAAATGAGTATTAAGGTTTAAAAATAGATATTTGGCAGTACAAGTATAGAATATGGCTGTCATTCCTCCATTTCTACTTCAATCGTTGACGATTTTAAATCCACTGGGAGGCTTCCAGATGCCCTGACAGTGACAGTTTTCTTTGGATGATCTTCACTATCTACTTGGAGATTCTCTATCTGACGAACAACATTCATTCCGTCAACTACGGATCCGAATACTGTATGTTTTCCATTTAACCAACTAGTAATAGTGGTAGTAATAAAAAATTGGCAGCCATTGGTGTTTTTTCCTATTAATTAGAATTTTTTCCAATATTTAATTCAAAAATTGGTTTAAATTTCAGATAATAAGTTGAAAGTCATCTATCAGTGTCGTGTTACAAAAAACTAAAGTTCATTTTGCGAACCTGACCTCAACTTTATAATGTGACTCGGATAGATAACCAATTGAAGTCATTGCTTAATCAAAAACAACGGCCTCACTAGACGGTTTACACGCCATATCAATTACCTGCATTAGCCATGCTGATTAAACCCGCTTTCCAATGATTAATTTTAAAGTTTTCATCGTCAAATTTTGGTCCGTAAATGCTGATAGACCCAGATCCATCTCGAGCAGCCAAATCACCCCCTTAAATGACAAAGAAAAAATTATCGTTTACTTAGCTTTTCATCTCCATATATGAATATTAAAAACCTTGAATCATGAAATCCTTGATAACTCTATGAAAAGTAGTTCCTTTGTAGGTTTGGCCATCAAGTCCAACTGTGGCCAAGGTTACAAAATTTTTTACCGTTTTGGGAGCAATTTTACCAAAAAGAGCAATAACAATTCGTCCAGCATCTTTTCCATCAATATCAATATCAAAGTAAACTTTATCTGTGACGTCAGCAATTGATGAGTTGGCCTTTAAAATTTAAAAAAAAAATCAAAAAGTGACAAAAGAAAGTTAAATACAAGAAAAATGATAATTTTTTCATAATTTGAATAGCACAAGTTGTGCAGAATTTCATAATGCATTTAAACACATTTAAATAAAGAGCTCACCTGCGTTCCACTAACTAAGACAAAAGCACCGAAGAGTACAAAAAATATCATTTCACCACAAGATGGACTCACTTTCTGGTATCAGCGCCACGAATGCAATCTTCTGCTTTTACTTTCGTCATCAGGGGCCACTACCCGTCCATGGTTATGATTGGTGTACCGATTCTATTTATAAACCACCAAAATGAATAATATTAAGTTTCTTTTACGTTCTAATAATTATTTTATTTTTTTACGTACATTTTCTCTATCAAAATATAATACACAAGCAACCAGTGAAGCTTTAATTGCTTTAAAATCTAAGAAACCAGCATCAAAATATGATAGAGTAAGAACTTGAGTTTTGATTAAATTTCTCCGAATATTTTAGCATTGTTTATTTTTACAGCACAAGAATTTTGCTGATTGGAGAAGAGTTCAAGTATCTGGAGGTCGAGGTGGGGATGGCGCATGTTCATTCCTTCAAATTTGGTGCAATCCAGCTGCTGGGCCTGATGGAGGGGATGGTGGTAATGGTGGACATGTTATTTTTAAAGGTTCGTTTATGAATTGTAATTTTATTGGAGACTTAAACAAGTTATATTTTAGCTAGTTCAAATGTGACATCGTTAGCAAAAATTGAATCAATATACCGAGGTTTACCCGGAGAAAAAGGTTACAGTAAAGACTGCCACGGGAAAGCAGCTGAACACATAGTAGTTGAAGTAAAGGCAAAATCAATAAAAATTAACTAGTTACTTAATAACTTTTTCCGATTATTATCAGGTGCCAACTGGAACAACATTTAAACGTAACGGCGGAAAGATAGAGGCTGATCTAGAATATAATGGCCAAACTTTCATCGCAGCACGGGGAGGTGCAGGTGGCAAAGGAAACCATTTTTTCTTATCGAATGAGTTGCGCGCGCCACAAGTAAGCGAAATGGGAGCTGAAGGAGAACAACATATTTATTTAATAGAACTTAAAACAATAGCAGATGTAGGTTTGGTAAGTAGTCTCATAATTATTACACACTAAGGAATAATTATATTAAATTATTTCAAAGATCGGATTTCCTAATGCTGGAAAATCGACTCTTTTACGTGCAATATCAAGAGCTAAACCTAAAGTGGCTGCTTATCCTTTCACAACACTTAAACCACACATTGGTGTAGTACATTTTGATAATCACGGACAACTTTTTGGTGATTATTTGCAGTACACGAAAAATTTGCTTTCATTAACTAATTCATTTTTATTGTTATTTAGTTGCTGATATTCCTGGTCTTATTCCTGGAGCTCATAAAAACAAAGGTTTGGGTATTTCATTTTTACGTCATATCGAACGATGTGTTTCTCTGATTTATGTCATTGATTTATCATTGCCTAAACCTTGGATTCAATTAGAAATTTTAAAATATGAACTTGAACAGTATCGAGAAGGATTGTCAGAACGATTACACACTATCGTAGCTAACAAGGTGGATTTGCCAGATGCTAGTGAAAATCTTATAGAAATGCAAAATCAGACTTCAGTACCCATCATTGCAATTTCAGCAAAGAAAGGAAATAACATGATGGATCTAATGAGACATTTAAAAGACATTTATATACATAAAGAAAAAGAAATGAAAGAATCTACAATCAGTAATACTGATAAATACATTTAAATGAAGATCATTTGAGACACGCAACACTTAATAAAAAATAATATAATTAAATTGTTTGATGATTGTTGGCTTCTTGTAGTGAGTTTGTCTGTTAAATATGACTAGCAGCACTTTTTAAAGTCTGTTTTCATAACAGAAAAATGATGATTATTTGATGAATTGTGCTATAAGCACGTCACGTTTTGACACATTTCTTTGGTTGCATCGTCGTTATTAAAATCGTCTTTATGTGTGACATATCGAATAGGATTAAGTGTGTGTGCAGACGTCACTTTAATCATTTCAGCAGTCAACGGCGCTCCATTTCCGGATAACATTGGTGCATTCTCCAAGTCACCTTCTGCTGGCCCTGAACGACGTCTTAGTGCTATTTTGTTTCCTATGCCAGCTGAATATTTACGTGCTATTTCTGGTATTTGAAATTCTAAAGAACCAGTTCCTTCAATTTCTACACTAGCTAATGGAACATCTAAACATGGAGTTACAATGCGTGGATTATTGGCAAGAATTTCAACAATTTCACTTGCAGTGGGTCTGTCTTTTGGATCAAGATTCCAACATGACGAGAGTAAAGCTTCTCTGAAATTAAATTGAAATGTTTGAGTACTAAATTCTATATATTTGAAAATTGTTATGAAAAGGCACATCTAATAAATTTTAGACTACATGAAATCTTTTAAATGCCTAAAAGTATATAGATCTAACAAAATATAAAATTAGTGCCTTTTTGCTTTCAATTATATTTACAATTGATGTTTGCATCCTTTAGGCACTCGTAAACAGTGACCATTTTTCACATATTCCAGTACTTGGTTATTGGAAAGCCCTTGAAAAGGAAAACTACCAAAAGTAATGATTTCATAAAGCAACACGCCAAAACTCCACACATCTGACATGGGAGTAAAAATCCCATCGGCTAAACTCTCGGGTGCCATCCATCTCACGGGTAGCATTCCTAGAAATAAAAATACAAAAATATATTATCATAAAAGTGAGAATTTATACTAATTTACAACCTTTCTTATTAAATCTGTAGTAATCAGAATCGTACATCGATCTCGCCATTCCAAAATCACCTATTTTAACTGTACGGGACGTGTTGACTAAACAGTTTCGGCATGCTAAATCACTTGAAAATAAATTGATAAAATTATTTACGTATTGCAGTAAATAAATTAAATGAAATTACCGGTGAATGTATTTCAAATTAGCTAAATAACTCAAACCACGTGCTATATCTATAGCCATAGCATTTAATCTCTTATTGGACACTTCATCTAAATCTTCAGAAATTTTTTCATTTACCATTGACCTTCTGGCAAGTAAATAAGTTTTCAAATCACCTAATTTAATGATAAACATTACATAAAAAGCATAAATGTAATAAAATAAAATTTATTACCATAAAGCATAAATTCCATTACTGTATAAACAGCTTCTCCACGAGTGCACACACCTAACAGTAGAACTATGTTTTTATGGTCGAACCGTTTCATCATTTCAGCTTCACTTAAAAAGTCCAACTAAAAAAAAAAAAACAAGATTATAACAATTTAAACTTGATATTAAGTATTCTTTCATTCACCTTCTCTTCAACAGTTGATCCAATTTTAAGTGTTTTTACAGCTACAGGAACCCAACCCTTTTCATCAAAAAATGCTTCGCCTCCATACACTGTACCAAAAGCGCCTTCACCTAATTTTCGATTTAGTACTACTCTGTCTCTAGGAATTTCCCATTCATCTAATGTGAGCATATTTGTAGACGAAGTTAACCCTAATTCACGCATGCGAGCTTCTGTTACTTTAACTTTTCTTTCATATCTGTAATAATTTTCAGGTATTAGTAAATTAAATAGGTTCAAATTGAAAAATATCTATTTTTTTTACCTTCTTTTGAAAAATATGAAACATAAAATCATGAGGAAAGCAAAAAGTCCAAAACCGAAAATATTAGCTACCACAATTGCAACTTCACATTCAACATTCAAAAGTTGGCGCAATCCTTCTAGAGCACAAGACTCTGGCTCTAAAAAATTAAAGTAGCCCATTTATAATACTGAATGCTACATTAAATAACAAAGAAAAAAACTCGTTTACCTTCACTGCCATCTCCAGGAATCATACCATTCGAAGTGAGCCAAACGAGCAATGATTCGTTCAATTCCAACTGACCTTCATCTAAATTAAGAGGAATGTAACGACCTACAACACTAGTGTGGTTATCCAGCCATTGATATACATTAATAACAGACAACCGCGTGGCACCCATAAAACGAATATGCCCTGATACACCATTGAAGTTGGACCTATTTAAAATGTCCGCAAAAATGCTGGAAAATAAATTTAAAACAAATCAAAACAGGAAATTAAATAAACGATTTAAAAAGATACTAAAATTAAAGCAGTTAATTTCACTTAGAATCCATCAAGATATTCAATCCAACTTTCAATAAAAATTTAATCAAAAATTATTATTTTCTCGCTAATACCTTGTAGTGTTGTCTGAATGCAAAGTTGCAATATGCGAATTGTTTTGCTTGAGCAACTGATCCAAAGCATAGGCATAAACCCATACTGCATCGTAGGCATAACCAGCATAGTCACTAATCTCATCTTCCTAAAACATGATATAAAACTCAAAATCAAAATTAAACAAATTAATAAAAACAATCCACTTAAATTGATATTTATAGATAAATTACTATGTACTAACATGTTATTGCGCTTGTAATAAAATACATTGATCAAAACATGCAGCATAACAAACCCGAAAAACATTTTAAAAAAAGTTTAATCACACAAGTAACTTATATGCAATGACATGAAGCCCTTGAAATAAAATTAAGCAATGATATAAAGCCAAACTCCAGACAACTGCAACCAAGCAACATTTTAATAAATCTTTAAAAAAATAATAATTTAAATATACAATGTAATATACAGGAAATGAATATAATAAAAATTGTAAGTTTTCAAATTTTGAATTTAAAAATTTAAAAACTTAAAATTTAAATTTTCATCACTTATGCATTTTCTAAAATGTGAATGAATAGCTACAACTATAAAACGACATTGACATTAATGGGTCACAGTAAAGTATCCACAGCAGATGCAGCAACACGAGCAGAGAATACCAAGCAGCACACGTAGAAAATAAAATTATTAGTGGACAAATTTGAGAATTGCTTCGTCGCATGAAACTTACTGCAAGGCGCGTTTCACGATACGATGGTCGATTTTCGTCTACATTCTTACCGACTTCAGACTAAAAAGCAATAATATAAATGTGGAAAATAGAAAAGACCCATAACTTTTGTTCTTCTATATTCTGAAAATTCTTCTGAAACTGTCGTCTGACTACACTAATAATAAATTGACCCCAATTTAAATGATTTGGAATAATTACAAATTAAATTCTTCATTTCTCTAAGGCTTTTATTGCATATATTGGAATGAAAATTGACGTTTATTCTCATGCACTTCAGAAGAACAGCAGAAAACACAGCCAAGCATATCAGCTACGTGCTAAGGTTTCAGAAGAATCACAAAACAGAAAGTGTCAACTGAGGACAAATTCAAAATCACATGATGAGTATGAGAGATGGGTTTCATGCAATTCAAAATGGCGATTCCTCAAATACGTGGCTAAACAGTACTGAAATGTGAAATGACTTTCCATAAAAGTGAAAAATTAACGCAATAACCTGATTTCTACGAAATACCCTTGTTATTATTTAAATTTAAGCTATTTATTCTTATTCTTATTACTATTGTAATATTTGCTTACAAGAATCTCGTTCTCAACACGTTTCTTGTAACGGCGTTGCCATTCTCCAACTGTGATGTTTTCTTGCATTATGTCTTTATCCTCTCCGTAATATGCATAAACTAAGCTCAAATGCCCGTTAATCGCTCGTCTCATTTCTTTAGTAGAACAGGGAATTGGTTTAGCTCGTGGTGACACATTGAATTCGACGTGAGTATTGTAAAAATCCGTGTCGTACCAATTTTTAGAAAACCACATAGGAAGAAACCACACGTACCCAGATTCTGCTGTCATTCCCTATAAATAAATTATATAGTTTATGCACTAAATGGATAATAATATATTTAAAGAGTTCACCTGTTTAAAAGCTTCACACATAACTGCTCTGGCAGCATAATCATAAAAATCTCCTATAATAATTTTAGCGTTTTTCTTCTTCAAATCCTCTAACGGCTGAGACATATTCATGCCCAATCGATCACGAGGGAACTTTCGATTTGCAATGAAATTGATTCCATGAGATTGAAGAAAATCTTGCGCGTGTGATAAATATTCAGGATATTTCTGTCCATCTTCAGTAAGAGAAGCAACCCGTTTCCATCCAAGCCGATTAAAAACTTGTAGATACACGTGTCTACAATATTATTCAATACTTTTAACACATGCAGCAATGGAACAGTAGTATCAATCATTTACTTAAACAAGCGATTAGATGGAATTGTTCGAAAAAAATATGAAAACTCCTCGTTATCTTCAAAGGGAATAGCGCCCTCAGCACTGTAGCTCACAATGATGCTATTGAAGTGTTTCGCTACTCCAGCTATTGGTTCCACTGTATCTGAGCATGCTGGACCTAAAATCCCCGCAATTCGTTTATAATCAGTACTTGTTACGTATTTGATGTATGCTTTCATAACGTGGTCAAATGAGCAGCGTCCATCTTCTTGCAGCATTTCAAGTCGGTAATCGGTGAGAACAGAATTGTTGTGATTTACAGCTTCTATGGCCATAAGGGCAGCTAAAAAGAAAAAGAAAACAACATTACAATTCAGGAAAAATCATAAACACTGATTAATATGTACCTGGAATGATTCCTTTTGAGCTATAATTGATCCCTGACATGGGAAAAATACCACCAATATAGATGGTTGGTTTAGTTGACAAGTCGTTTGGAATCCATTTTGTCCAAATAGATTCATTATACGCTACCCAGTCACATGCAACATCTTCAATACTTTTTTTTGGGTCTCTTTAAATGTAAGGAAATATTATACTGTAAATTATATTGTAAATATCTCTAATAAACATGAAAATAAATAACATTTTCTATATACTTTATTCTAATATAATTTGATTACAGAACCAACCTTATGCTTAAAAGCACACTTGCCGAATTGTCACAATTATAGATAAAATTACATTTTTTTTTCAACTCCTGAATATTTTTGAAAATTTGAATACTTTTCTATGGATCGAATAAATTCCACAATTTTTCCAGGCTGGTCCTGTTTTAATACTCTGTCGTATGTAATCAAAGTTATAATACCTGTACATATAATTATTGAGCAACTCCATATATTGATTATATGAAAAGATCATGGCTCGAATCACATGCAAAGCTTCCGGAGCCGAAGTGGTTAGTTCAGACCAAACAATTTTTTCCAACTGATTGATTTCAAACCCGCAATTCGTAGGAAAAGGAAAACTAATAGGCAAATCCTCACACATTGGGAATGATATGTGAGTGTAATTGCCACTAGCTGTAATTGGACTTGGTTTCCAATTAAAAAACAATACTGGTTTGTGTTGAGCAAATCTATGCCGGACATAATCAGCAAGACGAGGCCCGATCCACGCAACTTTTACTCTTAATTTGAGTAAATCGATTTGATCGCGAATCGTGTCTAATGTAATATCTAAATGCAATTGTACAATTTTTGAGATTAAAATAAAAACACTCTCTTTTACATCATACCTGGATAATTTGACAATAAAATTGCGCAAGAAGTATTTGATGCACGGCAAATTTCAGGTAAATACATCCCCTTATCACATTTCTTATCTTTACAATAATATTCTCCTGGTTTATTTCCAACCAACGTGAGGCTATGTATTGTATCTATGTCATCATTTAAATCGAAAACTCGAGTAATAGATTGTTCTCGAAAACCTCTCCAATTCTCAACACCATCACATCGTCGCCAATCATTGCTTGTCATGTACTTGGGGATGTACCAACCAAACCTAAACAATAACAAATGCTGTTTCATCATCTGACTATCAATTCGGATAGAAGAATGACAAGGCATTCAATTTTCTACCTTCCAATTGGCCCTAAGGGTCCGCAATCTGCCACCAAACCGGATGTGAGCCAATCTTCCATGTTGAAACCTGGTCCAGTCCATACTTCTAGATTGACCATAGTCTCTGGTGGAGAAGTACCTTTGACGCAATTGCTGCAATAGAAGTAAACAAGATGCCGACTTTGATGACTCATTTTACTTAAAAGGATTTCCCACCTGCGATTTTGGCAGCCTGAAATGCGATTGAGAACCACAGGGGCATTCATATAATCCTCTTTGCGCACTAGAGTCACATTTGCATAACCTATTACTTCTTGCAATATGATTTTCAACACGTGCGATGAGAGCTGATGTGAAATCCGACGACTCACTTCGATGCGCATTTCTAGTGTGTGCCCGTCGAAAGATAAATATCGTTTTCGATGGGTTTCTGAAATAATTACTCATATTTTAACGCGTTATGGCAGTTCATAAAATTTCATTCATTTAAAACTGTATTTTTCGTATAACCCGCGGATTACGAGTAGACAAGCTCAAAATTTGTTTCTGACAATTATCATTAATGATTACAAGCGTAAAAATGAGATACATTTTATTTTATTTCAATTATTTATTCCTGTTTTATTGGATCATATATTTTTTGTTTCGTAACTGAAATGCGGTAACACTCTCTCAACTGTATCAATCTTGGCGGTTTAAGTATCAACATTTTCAAATCCTTAATTTAAAACTTTTTTTTATGAATAAAAAAAATCACATCATTAAGAGTTCATAAACAAAATCGCCATATATAAAATTGATGACGCGGATCGGTAATAGTATACGTAATAACCAAAGATAACGAGAGCTCAAAAGCAACTCCCAAATTTCCACGCCAGATAATTATAATTTATTTCAGTTCAACAGATAAAATGCTCTCGTCCGTTCGTCTTCACTTTTTTTTTCTCTTTCACTTTATTGCCCGCTAATTTTAGTTCTTATCTGCTGAATTTGGTGAAGTAAACACAACAAAAACATGCACACCACGAATAACTTGGCAAGAGATCCATTTGCCAAAACTGATCCTAGTAAAACTACAACATCCTCAACAAAAAAAGAATAAAAATCAAATAAAGAATCCAAAAACAGAGAGGAAAAAAATACAACTTAAAAAAAATCCATTAACAGTATTAGAGATTAAATTACGGAAATATTTATACCGCAATAGGAAAAAAATGTAGATAAAAATGAGTTTTGAATGACATCAACAAGTTGGCAAAGCAAAATTGAATGAGACACATGCTGTCTCTTGTTAATGACCACAAAACAAACGAAGGTATCGATTTAATTTCTTTTTTCATCCTTCTCTTACCTGGTCTTCCCGCGAGGCATTTGGCTGAGATTGGGAAGATGAACCACGAAAGAATCAAAATGGACCCCCAGGCGAACTTCGCCCTCAAATTCATGTAGGGAACTCGTACAACTGTTAATATAATATAAATAAAATTAAACTCTAGACAGGTGTTGTTGTTAAGCAGAAAGAGAAATAAAAATAAACAGAAAATACGTAAAGGTTAATATTGACTTGAAGGATACACCAACCAAGGACACACACACAGATCTTATTGCTATTGGAAATATTTAATTGGGAAATATTTAATTGGGAAAACTTGTTGAATGCAATAAAAATGACAACTGATTACAAATTGCATTTCATTTCAATGGAAAAATCAATAATTCAAACTCAATATTATCCATGTGATAATAAAATTTTATTTTACCTTCTTCTCCAAGTCCATATATTGGCAGTCAGATAACGAGTTAATCCAACACATGGCAGGGGATTTTCATGTCAGAAACTGATGTAGATCTAGAAAAATTAAATTTCAAATTTTTTTATCCGTTAAAATTTGGAAATAAGAGCGATACACGAATCGAAGCGCGTGATTCCGACCACATCTCGCATCCGTCACTTGCTAAGTCAAAGGTCAAGGCCGAGTTTGCAGCTACTACTTGCCTTTATAAATCCCCACATACTTTTTTTTAACTCTACACGCGGAAGATTTTTTTTCTAACTGATTAACATTTATTTATATAAGTTTTACATACATTGAACAACATGTTTTATAAATACATTTTTTTTATATTTATATATTGAATCATGAGTGTGTGGAGTTCAGGAAATTCCCGTGGAGCTGCTGTCAATTAAGACCATTTCCCTCTTAGACAAATGAAATGAAATGTTGAGCCCTTTGGATAAAGCCCTAATCATTTCTACTTATGGCCAGGAAATTTTTAATGGTCTAACGCTTTTTTTTAAACGCACTTTCGTGTCGGCGTCGATGCAGCAGCAGCTCCATTCGCCAACTGCACACATATTCTGGGCTCATGCCAACGACCAAACAAGACAGAAAACAAGATGAAAACAACATTTAAGTGTTTGTCCTCTCGTCCTCTTTTCTGCCATTTACAAAGTCCAACTGGTTTCTACATGAAATAAAATGTTTCCAGTCATAAAAACGTAAAACACTGAATTCTGGATTCAACCAGTGGTGCGACTCATGTCTTCAGGCTGTCAACTGTTCGTTTTTACACGAACACTACACGCTTACAGTAGCAGATTGTTAAAAACAAACCTGTTAGATAGCTTATTAACCACTTTGTAAAATAAAACCAATTAGAATTTAATCAAAGTTTGTAGAAAAACAAGAAAAGGACACATCAACAACTTGACCTGTCTCAAGAATCAAGATTAAAGTTCGAAATGAAATATTAAATTACATTTATCCAAAAAAATATTTTTTTTTGAAATGTCATCATAAATTTTAGATCATTTCCGTAAAGAGAATAATTTTTCAGAATTATAATATTAGAAAGTATAAATAATTAACTCTTAAAAACATAATAATAATAATAAAAAAAAATTTAAAGAAATGTTACATACTTGACAAAAAAACTTTAAGTTGATTTCGGGGCTAATTAATAAATTAGACAAATCGTGGAAAAATAAAATTCTTTGAAACATACGTGTGCAAAATCGTCAAATTACGAAGCGGAGTGGAAGATGAACACGCGATTGATGCTCTGGGATAACTAAGGCAGAAGAGAAGGGCGCCAAAGCGCACAGCAGAATTAAGGACATCTATCGGCAGAATTCTCAAATGAGGTAAATTAAAGTAAATCACATGACTGAATCCACAAGTTCAACATCTGTCAGAAGTGGTCGCAAATGGTTGAAAATTGGTTTAACAAGGTCTGGATCTAACACCTGAGCAAATGATTAACGGAAAAATAATAAAGGTTAAAAAAATAGAACAATTTTTTATAAGTTGATAATAGGCTCAATCTTGTAATATACCTTAAGAATTCCATCTTCAGAAACAAATACAAATGGTGCACTAATTTCATACATTTGGCAAACCTAAAAAGCATGAACATTTTAAAATAATATTAGTAAACATTTTAAAATTTATTTAAATAAAATCTAATTATACTCACTGTTAAATTCAGTTTAAAGAAATGTGTAAAGTGTCGATTTATAGAACTAGCAAACAAGTCTATTCTTGAATCTGTATTTTTTTCCTTTTCCAAAATTCTTGTAAAAAAAATTAGTGATTTAAAGCTAATAAAAATCTTAACTAAATAAACTATTTACCTATTCCATAGTTTATAACAATCGTCAGCTTTGATACTTATATGAAGAGAATTACTTCCAGTAACTTGCTGTGGTAATTTAAATGATAAACTAAATTCATTTTCTGCTGCATAATTTGAATTTAAGCCCATGAGGCCAAGGATCAGCATATCCCTTGCAGACAAAAATGTCGTGGTGACTAAACAATCAAATCGGTTCTGTAAAAATTCAAAATTTAATGAAAAATAATGAAAAATTTTTTTAAAAGTAATAAACTTACCTGTAAAAATCTTAAAAAACCTTCGCGTAAGATATCATTTCCATCGATGAAAAGAATGGGAATGTAGGTAAATTTTTTTGTATCGTCACATTGGGAAACAGAATATAAGATAATATTTAAGTCTATTTGATTTTTTTCATTCACAGCAATAACATGTAAAGCATGGTTATCTAATAAAATAAAAACACAAACTTAAGATAAAGCAATCATAGATTAAACACCAATAACCACAACGAAAGTAAATACATCACACCTGATTCGCTTTCGAAATCTTCAATAAAATCAAACGAAATTTTATACCGCTTATGTGGATTGACATCAAACTGCAAATTTGAATAAAATTGTAAATGTTAGAGAAGATATTTTCATTTATAAATAAAATTCAACAACCTGTTGCAAATATTCTTGAAACTCAGAACAATACTCATTAAATGAGTGAATTGAAAATCCAAATAAAGGTGAAAGTTTATACAAGGTCCATGAAACGTTTATCACTATAATAAACGAAGAAAAATTACTAAGATAAACAGTGGCTAACTAGAGGTAGTGGACACTGGAGCAGGACATAAAATGGGCCCCCCAACAGGAAAATTTTGTTCCCTTGACAGCTAAAACAATAGATCATGCACATTCGCCACAGCACTCTGTAACACAGATCAGAACAGGACCCATTTTTGGCTCGGACCCTGGTGGGGTGGTGTAATTACAATAGTGCAAATTGTAGTTACGCCACTAAAGATAAATAAAATTGTGATAGCTATTTTACCGTGGTTCATTTTGTGCTTGTTTATTTCTGCTCGTTTCGTGTTTCCCATCAGGCTTAGAAAAGCTTGGCGCCATTGCTTTTCATTGGTCACTAGGTAGGCATTTATAGCCAATCACAAGTAACATCCAGGTTTTACCTAATTCCAGTTGAATTGTTGTGGTTGATGGTGAGGGTTGGTACACGTTGATTTTGTGTTATCTGTAAAATATAATGTGCAACGTTTACAATAAATTACCAACAAGTATAATTAAAGGTGTGGTAGGAGATGCACCTAAGTAAGTAAAATGTTTTGTTTTGGAAAGTAATTTACGGTTGACATGATTTTATACAGACTTTCAGAGCATGGAAACGCGAAAATAACAACGGAAAAATTTTTTAAAGAAATTATTTCTAAAAAAAATCCTGTTGAAGATTGGGCAAACTTGTATTGCTCACTCGAAAAATGCACCCGAGTTCAAGAACCAAACCAATTTAACAAAAAACAAACATTAAATTACAAAGAGAAGAGACAACTCAATCTTAACAAAATTAAAGGCAGTAATCTAAAGTAAGTCAGTAACTAAAATTAGTTTATTATTATAAAATATAACATTAATTCCTTTATAGGTACGAGGATTTTATTCCAATGCATGATATGTGGCTTAGTTACATTAACAACTTGTTAGATCTGAGACCTAAGTAAGAATTTTTAACGATTTTTAAGTAAAAATTTATTAAATTTTTCTTTTTTAATTTAGCAAAACTCCCAATCCAGTTGAAATGAAATCTGCTCTTCTTAAAGCTGATTATCACGGCTGTCGGATCTTAGTTTCACGATCAAAAAACCCAGCCTTAGTTGGTGTCACGGGTATAGTCATTCGAGAAATGAAAAACTGTTTCCTGTGCATAACTAAAGAAAATAAGATAAAAAGTAATTTTTTAATTTAATAAACATTATTCCTTTAACTAATCAAATTTTAAAATTCATTTTCTAGATGTACCCAAACAAAACAGCGTATTTAATTTTCAATTTGATAAGTATTTATTCACATTATACGGAAACCAATTCAAATATAAAACAACTGATAGAAAATTAAAATTATTTAAATCTAAAGGAACCATTGATCTAAAGTGAAAATTTCAAAATGTATTTTTTGTATTTAATTTTTAAACAAAAATTAAAATGTTGATTACAAATCTCTTTTAATTGCCCGATTTAAACTTTACATTACAATGTAAATTAATTAATTAATTAATTAAAAATAAAATTGTAGAAAGTGACTAACTGATTATACAAAAAGTTGATCGACTTTCTTTACAACTTTCACAATTCTATTGACTAGCAAATTCTATTCACTTGCCGAACAAAAGCAGTGTTCATAACAGTGATTATAGCAAAATAAAAATTAAAACAAAATTCAATCACGTGATAAAAGACCCAATCAGAAAACAGTACATGATGACATAATAAGAATGAAATAAAACATTTATTCAAGACTGACACCGGCAACTTGTCTTTCAGTAATAACATTTTGAATCTTGCGAAGTGCCAAATCTGGACAAGGGCGTTTACTTGGACTTTCGCAATCACTATCATCCTGCAAAATCTTTTTACCAATCTTTCGTTCGCCTTTACGCAACATAATGTTTATAGCCCGTAAATCCTGATAAAGAAAATATATTTTAAATAAATTCATTCATTCATTTACTTCATACGACTTACATCAGCGGGGCTGCGGCTAAAACTATATGATAATGGCCGATTTGG
>JAQFZN010001128.1:0-18499 GCA_034687075.1 Geophilus carpophagus | reverse complement strand
ATAATCACAATTGTAATACACCAATAAAATTTTAATTACAAAACCTAATGTGTTTTTAAATGATTATTAAAGTTGACTGCTACTACAACAGATTTATTAAAATTGAACTTCCAATATTAAAATAAAGCAAAGTAATGCTTAATGGCCCTTTTTGAGCTGCTTTTCGTTCTTTATCAGTTCTGTATTGGCTAGAATGCATCAGTTGGTTTTGCATGTCTCCTCTGTGCAAAACTAGTAGAGTAACTACTATTTGCCCTCTTCCTCTGCAAACATTTTTAAGAGACAAATTTCTAAGTTATTTTGTAGTTTTATTTTCAAATATTTTTAATTTATGGACCCATGCCAAGAATGAAACGGTAGATACATTGCATTTTTGTCTTCATTTTCAGTTTTGATGTTCATATTTTTTTCTCTTAACCAGGTCTCGGAACCATGCAAACCTGGACATAGTGTAAAGCTATAAAATTTATTATTAAACAGTTTTCTAGTAAAAATTATAATTCTGTTTATTCTGTGTACAATTTACTTTAAAAATCAACAGTTAAACGTAAGTTATAATTCAAGAAAAAAAGTACGTTGATTGAAGAATGTTTCTTAAATCAAACAATCCTTTTGAGGGAACGTCAGAAAGAACTCGTTTCAACATAATAAGTTCTTCTTGTGATTCAGCATTATCCGTACTAAAAATATTCATTTGTGAATATAAATTTTTATTCCACAGAAAAAAATTACCTGCAAAACTCTTGCTTAAGATATTCCGCTAAAGATTCCAGTAATGGTTGGTTGTGAAGCTCAACAAATTTCTCTCTACATATCTACAGTAAAAATATTTTAAATAAAAAATTATCATAAATTAATAGTCAGTTATCTCCCTCATAGCTCACTTTATTCATTTCAGCTACACTACAAGGATGAGTCCAAAAGCTATCATGAACTCCAACAAATGATAAACCTTGTTTTTGACAAAACAAATTTGTCAATAGAAAATGAGTTGCATCCAATGAATGGATATAATTAGAAGAAAATGATTGAGCTTGTTTTAAAGTGTTTGACCTGTCAATAAATAAAATTAAAATTAAAAGTTTTGTATTAAAAATGTATTAAGTTAACTTACTCTTTTGTTGGAATTGTTTTTTCTAATCGAAAACGCTAATAAAAAATGTAATTCAGGTTAAAATTTTAAATTATAGAAATTTCAAAATAAACAATTACATTTATCATTTTAACTGTTGGTAATCCTACTTTCCAATATGGTTGCATAACAGGAAGACCAACGGGTGTGATCCATTCCACAGGCTTTTCGTGAATGCGAGAAATAAGATTTCCACTTTCAGTAAACCAACGCTACAGTATAACAATTGTAAATATTAACAAAATACAAACTTAAAATGTAAAAAATCATTTAACCAAACATTACCCGAATCTGTAAAACAGATGAAAATCGTTCTTCAAAAATTGGATTTATTTTTTCAACAAGGTATTCAGCAGCCATTCTTTTCTGATCATCAGAAAAATCAGTAACTTCATTAAACCTTTTTTCAATTGTCGTAAAAACAGATCTTATATTTGATGCGTAAACCAGTGCCATCATCGTTCTCTTAACAAACTAAATAAAATTATAAATCAAACATTTATTCACACTTTAAACTCATTCAATTACCTCACGATCAACACAATTATCTAGAAATCTAGCTACTTGATCACCATTTTCAGCATCCTTCTTACGTTCTCTTTCAATCTGTACATTTCAATAACATTATTATACATTCTTTGTTAAAAATAATTTGAATCGATAATACCTCTTCTGCAATTTCGTGGTATAAATCTTTAGGTACATCATGTGGTTCTAAATTAACAAGATCAGCAACTTCCGCATCTCTTCCTAATGCTGCATAATGTTGCAAGCCATTAGAAGAACCATCTTGGTGCACAGGAAAATGACTGATGTAATCATGAGGAGCTGGTGACCTCAAAGCAGAAGTTAATTCGATGCAGCAAGCCAGAGTTTGAAATGGGTTGTCTGATTTTTGCCACCATTTATTACCCTATTTTCAAAAAAATCATTAAATTCATAGAAAATAATTTACCATATTTTCATGCACATATCCCACCGGTTATAAATATTTTACAAACCCCACACCCCTCTGCAAGGTATTTGCGTGAGCAGATTACCCAATGCAGATTATATTCGTGGACGGGAAATGTGTGTGAAAATACGGTTAATAACTGCTAATTCCTCACCGTTAAAGGATTATCAGCTGAATCCATTATTTCCGGAAGCATTTCATTACAGTAATCGAGTCTTTCGTTTAATGAGCATCTAAAAGCGATATAAATAATAACTTCATTCTAATAATAATGAAAATGCACCTTTCAAACCTTTTCTTCTCTTTGGTTAAATTCAATAAATGAATTTTAAGCCAGTTTAATCCTTTTTCACCTAGTGGTTTTCCTTCTGCAAAAAGTAAGAGTGCTCTATCCACGTCAGTCACTAAAAAAAATTAAATGAAACAATTTATAATTAATTGTTAATAATATTATTATTATTATTAACTCGCATTAAATTAATAATAGTAATACTTTGATAATTAAAATATGATGAAATAGGATAAACGCGACCACGAAAATCAACGTTGTGTGGATACCAAAATACTTTCTCAAGTAACTGAAATACAAAAATAATAAATTGAAAAATTAAAAAACTTAATAAGCTTTGTACTTATCATACTTCATTAGCAATTGATAATTTTTGTGTGAAATCCAAAATAAAAGTATCGGATAATTGTTTTGTTCTCTTTGTCCCCAATAACAATTTTGCTATTTTTCGGTTTTGGATGCTTCTATTAATAATTAGAACTAAATGTAACAGACATAAAATTTAAAAATTAAATTTTTACAATTCGTTTTGAAGTGAGTTAATGTCCCAGGTTTTGAAAATGTCCATTACAATGGAAAAAATCTAAGAAAAATAAATACATTAGTACAATTATTTTCGATATAATAAAATACAATGGAGTAAAATATAAAACTGTGTATACTTGTTTGTTTACTATCCATGGACAATCTCCTACATGTGTCAGCGAATCAAAATATGGAAATAAATTTTGTTTTTTTGTTTTCCATAAATGTTTATGTTGGCTTATTTTCATTCCCCTTAAAAAATCTATTATTTCACAACATTAATAAAGCAAATTAGAATTAAAACACATTATCACAAAAAAATTTGAAAAAAACAAAAACAATACTTTGAAAACTGAAATTGTGGTTTAGTAAATATCCACCAGATGAAACAGAAGTCCAAGGAATAGGTGGACAGAGCATTGGTAAACATGGAGCACTTAGAGTGAGAGTATCGTCCTTTAGAAGTTCAAAATATTTTATTGCTAAATGATTACGCTGAGAAATAAAAAGAAAAAGAAAATTTAGAATCAAAATTTTTAATTCTAAGTAAATAACATACTTTAATTTCGAAAGATTTGTTGTCATCACCTCTTGCTCGAACTGTGAAAAATGGCGAGTCTAATTTTCTATTTTTAAAAAATTTAAGAAAACAAATAAATTTTATTCCACATAATAAGCAATGTTACTACAACTTATACTTACTTACTCTTAACTCTAGTCTCAGTTTTAGTATTATTTTCCAAGTAATTAAAATCTAGTTTTAGAACCTTCTCCATAATTGTAAACATGACTTTACCAACCTATAATTTAAAAATAAAGTACAATAAAATTTCTAATACAATAATTTCAAACAAAGTGATTAAGTACCGATAAAACTGTATCACGCGACCAAGAATATTCATCAGGCGGCTCCTAAAAAATACATAAAATAAATAATTGTAAATTTACTATTATTTTTCCAAATTACAATGTCAGGTCCATCTGAATATTTATCCTTTAATAGTTCCCAATACTGTCTAGCTGTATATCGAGATACTAATTCTGGATTCACATAGTAATCACAGTAATCGTCGTATATTTTCATAGTCTGAAATCCAACAAAATATTATTCGAAATCAAAAAGTAAAATAACTTATAAAATACTTACATGGTCAAAAAGTCCTCTATTCATTTTCCTTTGCAGTAAATATTTATCCATAACTTTATTTCCCAACCTTCTAAACATACCAATAACATCAAAGACGCAATCGTCAGCAGTTAGCATTATAGATATAAATTCCTAAAAATTATATTAAAACAAATTATAACGATACAGATTAGATTTAATTTTTAACTAATTTACATTATACATGATATCAACAAAATCCTCTGGTTTTAAACAACATAAAAAAGGAAGCTGATCCAATCTCCCATTATTCTGCTCTGAAATTAAGTTTAAAAAATTTAACCAATTAAAATAAAATTTCGTTTACTTATTAGTACAACTAATACCAGATCTCAAACGTGTGGCGTTAATAACATCTTGAAAACACAATAACATTTCTTTTTTCCATTTTAATTCATACTCTTTTAATTTCCTCATCTAAAATTTAAAAAAAAATTGCAACCTATAGTTTTATTTTGTTCTGTTCAACGTTACTCACCACTTCTGCTTTTTCTTTACTCAAATCAGAGTTAGCAGTAATTGATTTTATAGTTTTACAACCTCTTGCTTCTGTCTGCAGTTGCTCTTTAGCAAAATCTCTTAGGCTTTGAGCTGTTGCTTGTAACCGAAGATGACTATAAACTTTATTCTTAAAAATAAAATCATTCTGATTTAATCATACTTTTTAAAATAAGTCGATTATCAGAACAACCAGTAATCGACGTACTACTGTATTTTTACTTACAGGTGACATATTTTTATTAAGATTTTCTAGTAACTTGCAATTGTAAGTCTGAGGATCAGTTCTTTTTATTGGTTTAAAATTAGGAATTTGTGATATAATTGCCTAAGATCAAAATAAAGTATGATAAATTAATTTAATAATATTAAATAATATAACTTTTACCTTTAAAACAACTTCTTTTTGATCTCTAACAAAATTACATTCAATAAGTATGCGATTAATGTCAAAGTCCTGAATAAATAAAAACGAAAATTACTTATGAGAATAAAATTGTCATACCAAATAAAACTTACACATAATTTAATTTTTTCTAATATTTCAGTTATCATATTATATTTCTCCGCTCTATAGGCACATTCGATAGCGTAAATAAATGTTTCCAAAGTTGGTTTCACATCACCTTTGGTCATCATTTTTATGATTTCTTCGCATATCGTCCAGTCACCTTCAGCTGCAAATGCTTCTAACACAGAATTGTAAATACGGGTACAGTCAAAAACAATACCGTAATTTTGATAGGTATTATGATAATATCGCAATGCATTCAATGCTTCAGTTTTCTGCAGTAAAATAAATTATAATTAATTATTGAATAAATTATCAACAACCGTATTATAGTCGATACAAACCATATTCGAATTTACTGCAACATCCAGAAATTGAAGTAAATTGTTTTGAATACGTGTTACATGAACTTCTCGTTCCTTAAACAAATCGTATGTATTAATATTAAATTCAATCAATTTTATATACCATATTATTAATTAATTATACTTTAATATTCCAGAATGACTCATTATCTTCAGATAACTTGTTTACAGTTGATCTTTTAATTGAAATGTCAGTACTCGTGGAATAACATTTACCGTGAGAATTTATCCAAAAATCCGTCGATAAATTTCGGAAATAAATATTTTTTCTAAATTTGCATGAGTTGATATGCAAATCTTCAACGCTTTTTTGTTTGTGATTAAATCTGACTAAAATTTTAGTTCAAAATTATTTTATTTTTCAAAAATCTATTAATTAAATGTACTTTGAATTCGATCGACGAATGTTTGACTTGATTTCCTATATATCCTATTGTTCTTACAAATGCAATTAAATACATCTACCATTAAAAGCTAAAAAATATACAATGATATTAATATTATTTATGATGGTCCTAATAGTTGACATTAAATCATACCTTGATGCCGGTTAATCTTAGAATCATTTTTCGTTTTCAATGTCTACTCAAAGCTAAACGATTCCTCAACTAATGCAAAAGAAAAAAATATAAATGAGTTTACCAGTAACAAAATATTTGTTTAAATTTCTCTAATCATTCACGGCGCTACCGATTACATACCCTCGTGTTTACCCCTTTCGTTTTATGTGATAAAACCGGAACCAACCATCGCTCACAACGGAAATAGAATTGAAACATGGTGATAACCTGAGTTAGGGTATCTAACCTGCGCAATCCTCATGTCAGAGTTTCCAAGATTTTTATTCACTTAAAAAACGAAATTAAATTGTAGAAAATAAGCAAAATTGCATTCGCCATGCTGCGGTCCGCTATTCGTAACGTATTTCAAAATTATTACAAAACTTCTCAAACCTTATCAGCACGAAAACAGTCATCAGAATCTTCTAAATCTCGATCGCGAAAAAAGTTTTGGTTCCGTACTATTGGTGCAGTTGGAATAGGAACAGGGTGTACATGGTATTTAAGTGGACCCTCAATGTTAACAAGTATGCCAACTGGAATTCCGATTAATGTGACTCCTTCAAGAAGAGTAAATAAATAATTTGCCAATATTTAATAAAATTTATTTGAAAATTTATTTTCTTCTTTTATTTTATTTTTACAGATTAGATTTCCATCAAATCCAACTGGATTGAAGTTAACTCTTTACCAATATCAAACATGTCCTTTTTGTTGTAAAGTTCGAGCATTTCTTGATTACCATGGCCTATCGTATGATGTGGTTGAAGTGAATCCAGTATTACGGCAACAAATTAAATTTTCTGATTGGAAGAAAGTCCCAATTGTGGTTGCTCAGGATAGAACAGGCATCCGGCAACTGAATGATTCGTCAATGATTATCAGTAGTCTTCAAACATGGTTGAAAGATTACAATCAATCGTTGGATGAGATAATCCCAAACTACACAGCAGTGAGCTATGAAAATGAGTCAGGGAAGGAAATTTGTGAAATTATTAACAGATATTTTATTATGTATGGTGATGTACCTTTGGATCAAACAGAACATAAATCTTTAGCGTGAGTTTTATATTTTTATTTCTAAGCAAAATAATTTAATATTTTTTGTTTTAGTGATGAAAGGAAATGGAGAATGTGGGCAGATGATGTGTTGGTTCATACAATTTCGCCAAATATATACAGAACACTTGATGAATCGTTTGACGCTTTCCAGTGGTTTGCTGTAACTGGAAATTGGAAAGAAAATTTTACTGCTTTTGAGAATTTCTTAGCGCTGTATGTTGGAGCCGTGGCTATGTTTTTTGTTGCAAAACAACTTAGGAAAAGGTTTGTTTAGCTTATAATCAAGGAAAGGATTTTTCGAGACTAAAAACCACTGAAATCGGGATGTAAAAATGCCATTTTCGAGATGTACAGGAATAAACAGGAATTTCCCGGTGAAAAAATCCCGAATTTTGTCTTTTAGGTTAAAATGAATAAAAATGCATAGAAAACTGTTTTTCCCAAACATTAGGGTTTATTTAACCAATCTAAATATTCCCGAAAACTCCTTTCCCTACTGAGAGATCTTAGAGAAAATATAATTTTAAATACTATTTTTAAATACACAGGCATGGTTTAAAAACTGACGTACGTGAATCATTGTACGACGCATGCAGACAATGGACGAGTGAAGTTGGGCGTAAACCATTTCGCGGTGGGAAGAGACCAGACTTATCTGATTTGGCTGTGTTTGGAGTTTTAAGTTCAATGGAAGGATTACAAGCGTTTAAAGACGCAAAAGCTGTTACTAAGATTGGCGATTGGTATGGTAGAATGCAGCTGGAAATTGCTACAAATAACATACCAACACGCAAACTCGCAGATTAATTTCATTTAAGTTAATTTCAATCTGTTTTTGTTTATGTAAAGCAAACGAAAAAATTGTTAGAATTGTTTAATGTAACTTTCTGCCAAATAAATAAATTATTGATAAATTAAAGTGTATACATTTTAATGCATATTACTTTTTACTGAAAATTGATGGAATGAATTATTACATAAAATACGTTTATCGAATTGCTAAATTTAAAACAAAATGAAAATACAAACAATTTAGCTACAGAACAATTTCCAGTGTAAATATTTTGACTTGTCATAGTCATGAAAAAAGAAGACGATTTCTAAATGACGTATTGATTTGATGATACAATTTAAATTCTTCAACTTTGACCTTTAAAAAGCCTCAGCAAAAAGTGAACGAGTGAATTGCTTTTCTTCTATATTAATCTTTTAACGCCCTTCAACTGTTAAAAAAAATTAATTTATTATCATTACTCTAAATATACTAAACTATAATCAATCTTACTGTAAGATGACAAATCAATTTCGTCAGGTAAAATGGTAATGTTCACATCAAATCTTTCTTGAACACTATTCAAAGTTGTTGCATCTTCTCCATCAGATACAAAAGACACAGCCAATCCTTTCGTACCAAATCGACCAGCGCGAGCAACCTAAGAAATATTGTAAAAATTAGTTTAAAAAATAATCAAATAGTATATATTAATATTTCCAAATTTAATCATACTCTGTGCAGATAAGTATCTGAATTTTCAGGCATATCGTAATTGAAAACAATGTTAACTCGTTCAATATCCATGCCACGTCCGAATAAATTAGTCGCAACTAATATTCTTTTTTGGAAGTCTTTGAACTGTTGATACCGTGACAATCTAAAATAACAATTTATTAAATTAGATATTTTACAAAATAAACAAAAGTAAAGCATTTTTACCTATCCTCCTGGGTCATTGCACGGTGGATTGCAATAGCAGGGAAATTTTGATCAACCAATAATTGAGCCAATGCCATGCATCGTTGCACTGACTTAACGAAAATCACCACCTAAAATAAATAAATAAAATTAATTAAACGCTTAAAATAAATATTAATTAACCATTTCACGATTTCAGTGTATTATCAATCCATGGCCAGACAAAAATATAAATTTTTCACATACCTGGTTAAACTCCAGAACATCGAGCAATTCAAACAACTTGCGATTCTTCTCATTATCCTTCAACTTAACATAATGTTGTCTCAAACCGTGCAATGTGAGTTTCGATTCATTGTCGACATATATTTCCATTGGCTAAAAAATAACAAATCTTTACAATTAAACACTCATGCAAACTTAAAAAAATTCATTAAATTAATTCCCCTTTTCACTAAAATCGACTTCCAGAAAAAAAATAAACAAAAAATTTAAAAATTATTTTTCAATCCCATTTTAAAAACCATAAAATCAACAGCCAACATGCACAAAAAAGCTTTAACTTCCCTTCCCTCATTATTTTCTTATTCTTTTTAAACAAACCACTTTACACTATAATTTAACCAAAAACCACTTAGGGCCCACGTTGCCATTGACTTCATCTAGGGAGAGAAGAGACGAGAACCAATCACTGGCCTCCAAAATGCCTTCCTTGACGCCATTTAAAGCCTTTGAACCCCCGGAATGGTGTGCGGGAATCGGACAACATTGGCTTGGTGACCCATGGCAAAATCACGGCCGGCACTGTCGCGTTGTAACTGGCTTGGACTCGAAATAATTTTTCGTCATCAACAGCCGGGAACTTCATTCGTGGCCATTTTTTTGACACGACCACATTTTTTAAAAATAAACAAACAATGCCGCAACAGTCCTCCATAATTTCTTTCCTCAATCATCAATTATTGATCAAGCACTGGGACTTCGGGTTGATGAATCTTCAGGTTGAAGGCATTGGAAATTATTTTTTCTTTTTGCTTTTGTATTTTTTTTTATGTTTAAATTCTTTTTTTTTTTTCGTTTAGCTTTTGGTTTGGGATTTTTTTTCTTTTTTAAATAAAAGAAAAGGTTAAGCGAAGTTGTCGATCTTCTTCGATAGTTTAAGGGTTAAAATTTAAAATTAAGAAAATAAAATATTTTTTGAAATAGAAACTAAAAAATTGTTGGAGAAGAGATTTTGCCCGAATTATCCCAGTGCAGTTGATTTGAATAATTGAAATTGGATCGATTTTCTGGCTCAGCAAGAGGCTCGAAGACCACAGCAACTACAGCATCGACTTTGTGACATTCAATTTGTGACGATTTCGATTGGTCTCGCTGCTCTCATGCGGCTGCCGCCATACCGCCAAACAAGAACGGGTTGTGAAGGAGAATGGAGAATAATTACGTCTTGCATGAACTTCTTGCAGACTGGACGAATTTCCTTGCTAAGAGTAGCGCTGAACATCATAACTTGTTTTTCATGTGGGGTGCTTCGAAAAATCTCTTGTACATCTCTACGCATATCTGAAATTTAAAATAAAAATAAAGTAAATAAACACAATCATTTTTCGTTATTTTAATATTTTTTTTACCTAATTGTTCAAGCATTTTGTCGCATTCATCCAAGATGAAATGTTTAATATGTTGTAAATTCAGCGTCTTGTTGCGCACCAAAGCCAAAATTCGTCCTGGTGTCCCCACGACAATGTGTGGACAGCTCGACTTGATAGCCTTCTCATTAATGTCTATACTTAGACCGCCAAAAAATACCCCGACCTTAATGGTAGGCATATACTTTGAAAATCTTTCATACTCCTTGCTGATTTGGAAAGCCAGTTCCCGGGTATGACACATGACCAACACTGAAACCTAAAATCAAGATCACGATTAAATATTAAAATCAAAGTCATAAACAATTTTTTTTTTAAATTTAATTTAAATAACTTACTTGGCCATCAACAGCATCGATTTGTTGCAATGTTGCTAGTACGAATACCGCAGTTTTTCCCATACCGGATTTTGCTTGACATAAAATATCCATGCCTAAAATGGCTTGTGGAATACATTCATGCTGGACTAAAAAAAAAATAATAAAAATATATTATTAAAAATTTTCATTTTTTTTTTTTTTAAATATACCTTCCGATGGATGTTCGAAACCGCAATCAACAATGGCTCTTAATAATTCCGGTTTAAGTAAGAAATCGCGAAACCCGGAGCTGTGGATTGATACGTATGATCCTTTCACTTCTTTCTTTTGACTTCCGTCAGTTATTCCATCACCGGTTGGTTGTTCTTGTTCATCATCTTCATAGTCAAGAAGTTCTGTTTCGTCTGCCATTTTAGAAATGCTAAACAAAAAAATTTAAAAAATTGTGATTCAAATAATGCTACGATTGTAATTTATCTAACAATAGATAAGTTCATTGTAAAAGAATTCGCGGTAAGAAATCGGCCATATTTGAAATCGCAATGTTGCCATGCTATTCCGAATTGAAATTTTTGCTAAAGAAATAGTAAACCAAAAAGATTTGAATTGATTACTTACTGTTGATGTAGTTTCACCGTAATAAAACTGAAAAGGTAATGAAGACAATGAGACTTGCAGTACCTAAACCAGATTGCCTCTCTGAAAGAACAACGAACTGTTTAAGAACAAGATGGAACCCGTCTAATGAAAAGATGACGTATTAATTCCCGCAGATACAATAAAATTAACACATGATTGGTGGTAAATGAAACGTAAATTTAAAAAGAATTAAAAAATAATAATTTGTACTATACAAAATAAATTTATAAATATTTACAATTGTTTTGAATAATTTAAAATTACATTTTAATAACTTTAAAGCATTAATTACAAAAATTCACGCAGAAAAAGGCATAAAAATTCGAAACTCGTATATCAATTCGTATATGCGAATCTATAACAAAAATATAAACATGGCTGGTGATCGTATATCTGGTAGCCATAAAAATGATACTGATGACACTGATTTAAACGATTCTTCAAACAATTCATCAAATTATACAGGAAATAACGAAAATTCAGGAGATAATACAGATGATATAAATATATCTGGAAATGAGTTAGCAACTGACGAGGAGGACGGTAAATAGAAAAAAAAACATAAAATTGCTAATGACATAACTTAGCAATAAATGGATGTGTAACTAAAATCCTCTTTTCATACAGATTCAGATTTCGAAGCGCTAGATCGACAACTGGATCAACTGAACAATTATTTAGATGTACTGGAAGAGAAAAATGATGTTTTGACAGCAGAATTAAAAGATTTGCTCGAATCAAACCGGCAGGCCCGGATTGAATTAAATAATTTGCAGAGCTCATCACAGCAAAATGATGACGAAAACTGTGGCAACTAATAAAAGTATTGTTTAGTGTGTAGATATGTAGAATTTGTAGAATCATATTGTACAAGGTTATAACAGAATGATGGGACCAAAGACTCATTAATTAAGTGTAAATTATAATTTAATAACAAGGAAAAAAATTGTGTTAATAAATTGTTACTAGCTCTTAAACATTCATAGCATATTGTATTAATTTTTTAACCTCATGCATGTTCATTTCGTCAATGATGTGTACATTTTGTCGTGATTCTTGTGATAAAAATATAATCATCTGCCCTCTAGTGTAATGCCCCTGTAGTTCGCAACTAACACGACGTGGACCTGACTTAAACTTCACTGATTTCTCACTGATGGCGGCCGCCATTGCGAATTGATCGCATAAAATATATCCCTCATATTCTGTACTTTTTTCCTTAACGTTATGTTCTATTAATTTTATTAATTTTGCTGGTTTTGTATTGGTGCTTAGTAATTGTTCTCGTTCTTCCTATTAAAGTGTAATAAATTAAATTTATTACAATTTTTGTTGATTAGAAATTGAAATTTCTTTTACCCAAGTGAAATTGTGTTTGAGACACATTTCCCACGGTGCAATAGTAATGGGACATTGAAATTCGTTTAAAACTATGTAAGCAGCTTCAGGATCGTAATAAAAATTCGCCTCGGCTGATACGGTTACATTTCCATGACCTAATTTTTAAATAAATAAATAAACAATAAATAATTAATTGTTTTTGTTTTTGTTTTTGATTTTGAAAAAATAAAAAACAACCTTCAGTATTTCCTCCCATCATAAAAATTTCTTTAATATTTGATGAAAATGATGGATAAAGACGTTGCGTGAGTGCTACATTTGTCAATGGTCCCAGTGTAACCAATGTTATTTCACCTGTAATAAATAAAAAAAATTTAAAACTAATTTAAAAAAATATTTATTAATTTAATTTAAATAAATCTACCCAATCACCTGGGTATTTTTCAGTTAATAAAGCAATAATGTCAACAGCATGTTCTTTTTCAACAGTTTTAGGATGAACTAATGGATCACAAATATCTCCAAAACCATCAGCACCATGAAAATCGCATGGTTTTTTAAACGTGTAATTTCCCATTATCGGCTTATCTGCGCCCTTATACACAGGAATCTGTATACAAATAAACAATAAAAGTAGTAATTAATAGAGCATTAGCAACTACATCCTACCTTTAAATTACCTGTGTTTGATTACAGCTATCTAAGGTTCTGATTACATTTGAAACGACATTTTCAATGCTAGTGTTACCATTAACACATGTAATTGCTATTACTTCTACATGTGGTTGAGAGACGGCCATCATTATTGCCATAGCATCATCCATACCGCAATCTGTATCAATAATCAATTTTCTTTGCATAACTGAAACTGTGATTTTTGCCACCTTTTTGAATATTCGACGCAAACAGAATCTCCTAAGGCCTAATCGGCGAACAAGAAGACAGTTAAACAGTTTGAATTACTGAATCAAAGGTCAACTTTAATAAAATGATAGTTGAAACTCCAATTGTGATAATGCAATAAATTCTTGATATTTTTCATGTAATTTGACTCCAGAGAAAAATAAATAATTTAGAACATATTTGTTTTGAAATAATTATTTATTATTAATAATCCTAAATTAAGCGAAACTTTTCATAAAATAAATTCAATTGCTTACAAGTTAAATACCAGTCCTTTTTTCTTTTTAAATAAACAAAAAAATCTAGGATGTTATTATTAGTGTAATAATCCATTCGTTATCTAATAATTAATGCCGAATTAAATGACTAAAATTTTCATGGTCGGAAATTTATACCATTGCTAAAACAAAATTTTAATACTGTATTTTATCCCATTGGTTCTGAAGATATGCTGTTTACAAATAACGGTGTGAAGGCAGCTTGGTAAATTGGTTAGGTCAAATAATTAAACCATTGCAAGAGCATTTTAGTAAACACTTTTGTATCATGGAATGATTAGCCCTTCGAGAAATTAGAAATTCCCTTAAATGCAATTACAAAACATCTTTTTTTCATTTAGTTTTCGAAATAAAAAATAATATATAACTCACCCCTTTTTTATACAATAAAAATCAAACTGTACACCTGTATTTAGATTAAATAAATCTTAAACTATCATTAGTTTTCCTGAACAGACGGGACATGGATGGAAATTGTCAGCGTTGTGTGTTTCTACTAAGGAAGAAGATCCAATTTCAGAAATCAGATCCATTATTTTCTTTGCTGTAGTGTCCTTATTATTTTTAACATTGATATTTAGTTCATTTTGAACCAGGTATTTTCCTTTTTCTAATATAGGATTGATTTCGTTAAAGTCATCATCAAGATCTGACCAATTCGGTAATGAATCAGCATCTAAAATCAATAAAAAAGTAAATAACTTATAACAAAAATAAATTATAAAAACATTACTGTTTAACGCGGTCATTTTTAGAGCAATATCAGATTCAGATGAAGGAATTGCTTTTCCAGGAGGATGTTGAATTGGTTCAATTTGGTTATCATTTGAAAATTGTTGACGTTCGTACAACAAACGCATAACTAATTCTTGAAGTGTAGCTAATTTACTTTTCATATCTTCCCGATCACGTGCTAAATGTGCAATATATTCATCTTTTTCTAGTGCTCGTTGCTTCATAATTCCTCGCTGAACTTGGTATAACGCAATATATTCCCCTAACAAAAAAAATTAGTAAATTCAATTTTATTCCAAAAATAAAAAACGCAAAGTGAATTAATTATGTTTTAGTCATTTAAAATGAACACAAACCAAAGAAGTTTTGAAAATATTACGACTCAGAGCAAAAAATTAGTGATAATTCAGGCCACATACAAGTTTGAAAAAACAAAACAAATTCATGCAAAGCAGAGCCTAAGAATAGTAAATTAAGTTCAATTTACCTATTGTATCGGTTTCTCCTTGCAATTGCGTAACCAAATGCTCCAATTCTTGTTTTTGATCTGATAGATCAGCTATTTCTTGCATTGTTTTCTTAAACCGTTCTTCTAACTTATGCATAACGTCTTTCATGTTCTCATATTCCGTCGAAGAAAGAGTTTTCCCATTTTCACTATTAACTTGATGCAAATTATTCTCCTTCATTTCCTTCAACTGAGCTCTAAAAACCTCCCTCTGTCCTTGTTGCTGACCTAACTGTTTCAATAATGCATCTCTTTCCATTTCCAGTTGGCGAACAGAAGCAGAGAGAGATGCCATCATGTCATCTTTACGACTGGAATCTTTGTCGTCGCCATTTTTACCATTTACACCAATCATCTGCTGTCCTTGCTGTGTCAATAAAGTTCTTAGTTCATTATTTTGTGTTGTTAAAACGTTAAGACGGTCTTGTGTTTGACTCAATTCCCGTTGAAGTAATTCAGTGAGGTAGCTCTCTGCTTCGTAATGGCGGACACGATCAACAAGTTGTTGTTGTTGATACATCTGTTTGTTCATTTCAGTTGAGTTATGCTCTCGATCACGATTTTCGAGCTGTATAGAATGAAATATTATGAATTAATTTAATGAAAAACAGTAAATTAAGCAAAATTACTTCAACATGCTTTCTAAGTTCTCTTATTTCGTCCTCTTGTTGCGTCAATCTTTCACTCAATTCCTTAGTAATGTGTTGTTCTGATTCTAATTTTTCGACTAATTCCAATTTATTGTTACTCTTTAAAAAAATAATTTATTGTTTAATACTGTTTTTTTAAATTTAAATTATATATTTTCAATTCGATTAATTCGATTACCATTATTATAAAACCATTTTGAAGCTCCTCTAATTGTTTTTTCAATTCTCGATTCTGAGCCACAGCTCTACTCGCAGCAACTTTATCACTTTCAATTTCTTCTAGCAATTGTTTACGATCAGCTTCATCACCCTTTGTACTTTCTAAATGGCTTTCTAATTCTTCAATGCGACGTTCTAATTCCTCAGATAAACGAGTTAAATGAGCATTGTCAGCAACCTAGAAACGTCAAACAAAAATAAATAATAATTTTCTATTATATTTGTGGTCGAAAAAGTACATCTCTTTCATGCTGTTCTTGTAATCTCAATTTCTCATCTTCTGCCATTTGTAACATGGACTGTAACCTATCAGTTTCATCATCTGAGATTGACATTTTAACAGATTGCTTGTTTAATTGACTAATTTCGTCTTCTAAAGAATTTACTCGATTAGCAAGAACAATTTTTTCGTTAGCTAAAGCAGCTTTTTCTTCATTTATACTTGCCAACTGTAACATTTAACATAGTGTAAACAAAAAAGAAATATATATAAATCAAAATAAACACAAAACCTGTTCACTTAAATGTTGCATCTGTTGATTAGTCAGTTGAGCAAATGATTGATGCTGTTCTGCCATGGTATCTCGTTCTTGATTTAGTTTATGAACAGATTCTCTTAACTGGCTAATTTTCTTTTCTAATTGAATTTTTTCTTCAGTTAATTCTTCAAAGAATTGTTTGTTCCCATCAGAACCACTCAACTATTAAATAGGAGAAATATTAACATTTTTATAGTAAAAACAATATAAATTTATCTATTACTTGTTGCATTCTCAGTTCAGACATAGATAAACTACTCTTCGTGTTATCGAGTTGCTCTTGCAATGTTTGAGTTTGTATAATTTTACTGTTTAATTTCTCAGCAAGTTCTGAATTCTCTTGTTGCAGTTCTTCCATTTTTTTGTTATTTTTATAAATTTCTATTTTTAGCCTGTCTACTTCCTTACTAAATTCCTTGGAGCTCTAAATAAAAATAAACGAACAATTAATTTGAGCCATATTTAAAAATAAATTGTATACTTTTTCAAATTGTTGACTAGTGGTTTGAATGGACGTTAACTCCTTTTCAATATCGACTATTCGTTGACGAGATCCTTTCAGTCGCCCTTGTAATTCTTCGACTTCAGCTACGTTAACAGATTTATTTAATTTAAAATTAATTTTTATTGCAAATATTTATTTTTTAAATACCAGCTTTTTGTTTTGCTGACTGCTGACTATGATTTAAAGACGACTGTAATTCGGTTTTTTCTGCGACTAATATCCCAATCGTTTGAATATGCACCTAAAAATTTCAAAATCTAGTAATACTGTATAATGATTTTATTTAAATTAGATGAAAAACCTGAAGCTGCTCCTTCAATGACCCCAATTCTTTAATATGTCGCTCTTCAATCTCCTCGTTCTGCTTTTGAAGATCTTGACGTAATTTACTATTTTGATTTTTCTAAAAGAAAAATTAATAAATACATTTATATTATATAATTTTCTTTAAATGAGAAAAAACAGTAATTGATTACCAATTCTCGATTCTGACTTTGTAAATGCTCGTTTGTTTGGTTGTGTTTTTCAATAGATGCTGCTAGCTCTAAATTCCTTTTCTAAAATCATAAACAAAACATTAACAAGTATAATTAATAAATAAAACTAATTCACAAAATATAAAAAAATTACCTCAAGTTCAGATGTATTAGATGTTTCTACATCAACTGCACCATTTATAAAATTATGCGTCTGAAAATACAATCAATTCATCAACAAATCTGCCAAATAATAAAAACAAATGCACATTAATACCTCAGACATTAAACCATTCAATTGCAATGAAATTTGTCGAATACTTTCTGACGACGAAATCGATGATCTATTACTGCTATCATCGACAACTGCTATTTCATTTGCTAAATTGAGACTGGATATTTGCTCCACCTGTATTACGAAATTGTGTACTCAATAAACAAGCAAAAACAATTTTAAAGTCTTCTGTTATTGGTTACCTGACGATTATTAGTGAAATTTGACGTTTCAATTTGCAATTCTGGCTTGTTGTTTAATGTCTCAGATGCAGGGTTCGGCTTCAAACTAGTAGTAGTTTTAGTAGATTTCTCTTGAAACTTTTTCAACTAATTAAAAAATATTTCTATTAGTACAATGTTAGATAAAATAGCGAAACTTAGTAACGTAAAAGCAAACTTTAATCTCCTTTTCAAACATAGGGTTGGGCTGATTTATCATTTTACATTATTTTTCAGTATAATTTGTTATATTTTTTACTAAATTATCTATCCATTTGCATTCTGTGTTGTTTCTACGTCTGTCATGTATGGAAATATAAAATAAAAAGGTTTTAAACTAACTTTCTTACGAGCAGCAGCTAACTTCTCTTGCCGAGCAGCTTCTGCCATATTTACTTACGTGTTAACATATGACGACGTCCATGGATATAGCGAATGCAGCGCCAATGTTTTTAGGGTGTCTGATGCACAAGTAAATAAGTTTGGT
>JAQFZN010001127.1:0-18507 GCA_034687075.1 Geophilus carpophagus | reverse complement strand
GTTTGTGTTTTTTGATATTTTGATATTTTGAATTAGATTTTTTATTTTGGATTAATATATTTTTGACCAACAAAAAAGTACAGTTTTTTAAATTTTATTTCAGTACATACAATAGTATCCCTATGTATTGAAAAAAAATTAAGAAATATATGTGGTCCCCCTGTGATAGGGAGCCGCATAAATTACTTGATCTGGGCCTCCAAGTGGCTCTCAAACTAACTTTAGTTTTTGAATTGAATAGATTTTAGTGATGAATATGATTGTGCAAATAGTGTAGATGTTGATAGCAGAAAAAGCAACATAAATATTGGTAAATATCTACAAACTGAGAAAGCAAAGATAAAAATCTAATCAGAAAATTTATATATTTTATGATTAAAGAAACACTTGAACCAAACTCAGCAACACAATTACTAACAGGTATTATAATATTTTCGAAATGCTTTCTTTCTGATTTCTAATTAAAAATAATCATAGATCAGATTACAAGATCAGTAACACAAGATCAAACTACAAGCCCAGTAACACAAAGTCAAAGTTTCATAGGACGAATTGCCAGTCAAATCAGATACAAAATTAAAGGTAATACAAATAAGCTTATAGGGGAGAATGAGGTACAATGAGACATGATTGCAACCATATCTGATGTACTTGATAGACAGCTCAAGTACTTGTTGGTCACCAATTTGCAAATGACTGCTAACAAAGCTAATTTTCCATACAATTATCCTTCAAAATGTATGTAAAGTAAATGTTTAAATTTTTATATATTTTTGGTTTTAAAAAATTGAGTGGAGTAATCTTAATCAAATTTTAGGTGTGAAGATTTGTTCTTAGGGGTTGTTCTCTACGGATTAATAGCAATTTTTTTGAACTTCCTGATTCCCGAGAAATGTTATACATGTTTCTCGGGAATCAAAATCATAAAAATATAAAAATTATTATTTCAAAATTAAATTTTATTGTAAACATAAACAACCTTATATGAATTGATAGGTTTAAATTTGTGCATTGTGTATGTTAGCAACTTTCCTTTCATAAAATGAGCCTACAACAAAAATATTATTAACAAAAATATTATTTACAATAAATAAATAAAGAAATAAACAATTTTTCTTAATTTTACCTCATTACGAATATCAATTGATCCTTTAAAAATAAAAATGATGTTAAACAATTTGCGAACAATAATGTTTACAGTCATGTATATATAAGTTAGATTACTTGAACCTGGTTTCTTAACCCAATAAACATCAAAACAAATATTAATCACATTTCCAGTTACCTAAAACAAAATTGCAGGCGAAAAAATCTTTCTGACATTTTCAACTAAATTAGAAAAGTTCTCGTATTGATGACGTATTTCATTTAATTTATTCGAATTTAATGTCATTTCCTTCAATTCTGTTTCTAACCAACGATTAAAAATTTGAAAATTTAAAACCAATCCTTTACATGTATGGGGAAAATAAATAAACATAACATTGTAAGTCAGTTCCACACTCTTCAAGCCTATTAAGTACGGGTATGCATATACATATATAAAAAACGGTATACAATAATAATGTGTTGGCATGAGGGACAATAAACTCGGGTGATCGAACACCCAACAGATGGCGTTGGTGTTGACCACTCCTCGCAAAAACCACAACCAAGAACTGGTCACGAATAAAAATACGCATATAAAAACAAATTCCATATAAAAAAGAAAGAACGCAATTAAATGGGAAGGAAAAAGAGTCTTTATTTACATGCTGGGTGGGGATATTTTGAAGGAATCGGGGAAAATAGGGATCGTAATATTAAAGGGGTAGATACAAAAATATGCGGGGGAGTGGGGAAAAAACAGATACTGCAACGGGCTCCATCAGCGACTCGTCATCAGCGACTCGTCATCAGCGACTCGCCATCTCTGGACAATGGGGGGTAAAACAAGACCAGAGACGAGAAACGGAGAACAACTACAGGCAGAGACGCCTTATGTACACAAAAAAAAAACGAACTCCACTACTCATAGAGGGGGAGCAAAACAATAAAAAAAAATGACAATAACGATAAAAAATAAATGAAATGACACAAAAAAAAATATATATATAAAAAAAACAAAAAAAAATAAACACTATTTCCACGGGGCAACCGACTTGGTGGCACCCGGGTTCGAAAACACTTGTTCAAGGTACGAATTCTATAATAATAAAACACTAAAAAAAAATTATACACAAAAAAAGAAATATGTTCAAAACAAGTCTGTTTTGCAGAGGCACACACTTTAACAAACAATTCAACATTTGTCACCCATGTCTGCCAAACTGTCCTTGGAGGATAACGTCGGGAGTTCCTGCTCCATTGCCTCTTCCACCCTGTCCACTCCCACCGGAGGGGACAGGGGCAGGGGGACAAGTTCTGGTGAGACCGCCACGGGGGCAATCACGTGGGGGGTCTCGGGCCCAAGACAGCACGCAGCTTCTCAGTTTTGGCGATGACGTCCTCCTGTCGTCGCATCGTTCGTAGGACCTTCCTCTTCCGCGGCCGCTCACTCTCCTTCGGTGGTTCGAAGGGAGGAGGAGGAGGCGGCAGGGTCATTGACCGGTTGGTGTGGGGAACGCCACAACGCATATCGTTAAAGCGATTCGAGGCGTTGTGGTCAAATGGCATTTTGTCGGGGGCGGGCAATTTTTGTATCACCGTGGCAGGCAACAGCTGCTCATACCACTCATCAAACCCTGGGCTAGCCCATTTTGACAAGTGGGTGACGACTCTTGTGTAAAACATGAGTCTGTCGCCCGGGGTCTGTCGAATGGCAGCGGAGTTCAACAGGTACCACTGTGCCCTTTGAAACTGCACGAATGCAGCGGCACGGGTACGACGGTTTCTGGCCATAAGCCAACCACGGTGCAAGACCAACCATTCGTTGGTCACTCGTTTAAACATGGGGTCGGCAGGCAAAGGGATTTCCACCAGCCAACTCATGTTCTCATCACTCGGGGCAGTTCCAGACGCCTGGGGACTGGCATCGGAGGTCGAAGTCCCATTAGAAGGACCGGAGCTACTACTGTTAGTGTCTAGACGTCTATGCTTTGGGATAGCACCAGTGGAGGGGGCTACTGTACTCGCAGATGACTGCTCTGATAGCGTCTGGATTACACTAGCAAGAGTGGGCAACGGGTCAGTTACCTCACTCACACTAGGTGTCGCCTGGACAACGGGGCCGGGCTCAGCCCTCGTCACCAGTGGGGGCGTGATCGCCATGGGAGTTGGCGACACGGACGAAGTCGGGGGTAGGATTGGGGAATAGGAGCGTGGAGCAGCAGCTGACGATGACGCGGTGGGGAGGGTCAGGAGGTGTTCCAACTCAGAAGCAGACTCTGTGGTCGAAACCACAGGAGCTGCCTCTGAAGCAGTGGTTGTTCTCCCACCGGCGGCAGGGGGCGCTGGCTGCTCGGGGTGGTACTGCGCCAGGAGATCTAGGCGCTTCTGAATGCCAGCAGCACAACATCGTAAGGTTTTGTAAACCCGCTGGTGTTCGAACTCGAGCTGGCGACGGGCCTTGTCGTAGTCCCAGCCTGGGTTGCGACGCATCACCGCCACAACCTTGTCACGAGGAATCATCTGAGAGCGAAGTTTGGTCATCTTCCCGTGTAGGACGGTATTCTCCTGCCCAACGGTCATTGGGTACGGGGGTGGTGAACGGCGTCGACGAGCCACTGCAGGGCTGCGCTCGCGGGGAGCGGATGACGCTGTGGACGTTGATGCGGCAGCCGGAGTCGAGGTCCTTGGTGCTGCAACCGGCGGTTCTGGATCGACATCAGGGACTGAAGACAGGGCCGTGGCGTCGGATCCGGTTTTAATAAATCCAAAAATAAATAAATATTGGTTAAACGGCTGCAGGGAAGTGTGCTAAATAAAAACAAAAATTGGGCAGGGGCCATGAGCAAGGGGAAAGCAGCATGATTAACTTAACCTAATGTTAACTGGCAGTGTGAGAATACACATAAATCAGCCAGGGCATCTATACATAAGTATGTACAAAATAGATGCCATTGTAAAAACTTAATATATAATATCTACAAATAATCCTTTAATATGTTATGAATCTAAAAATAAATATTGTTTGTGCTGTGCAAGGAGAATCAACAAGGGTCTCGGGTTGCAAAAAAACACACTCGAAAGAAAAACAACTCTCAATTTCTTCTCACGTTACCACCGTGCACCAATTAAGATACAAACACGGGGGCACAGGGGCGAGTGTGTGGGGAAAAAAACACCAACAAATTGGTAATGGCACTCCTGTCGAGGTGCAACCAAGCCGCCGCAAACAACTCAGGAATGGCTTGGTGAGTGAGTCTGAAGATGGTGAGACGGCTGAATTCAGGACCAATGGACGGGGTCGATGTGGTCCTGTCCTGAGGCTGTCAGCAGTGGGACAAGGAAAATCATGCAGGATCGGAATCTGATGCCCTTCCAGCCGCATGCCAGCCCAAAAAGCAACAGCACGCGCACACATCCACCTGCCACAGTCGAATGTACGCATGCCAAAACTTTCTGAACGTGCACGTCGAGCGGGGAAGTAGGCCAATCAGAGTTTGGAAAATTGCATGTCATCAAAAGTCCATTCGGGTTGTTGGTCTGCAAAACCTCAGGGGGTGCAATCCTGGATTGGAGGATGAAAAAAAGAAAAAAAAAAAACACATTTTTTATGCGACTAGGGACAGCTCAACCCAGTTTCAAACCCTAAGTCCATCAGTTGCTCGCCTGTCATCAGTGCAAAAAAGCGCGTTCCTCCGAGGAAGGGGTAAAAACAAAAATAAAAATAATAAACTAGACGACAGCATGAGAAGCGAAAAATTTATACAAGTGCTAATTCTAGTACCAATTCTGCCAACAGATGGCGCTCCTTTGTTATTGAGGAGTCATGACGTCACAAACGTGGGTCATGCCGTGAAACTAATCCATGGAATCGGGGGCCTAATTCAAAAAGTTCTAAACTGCACAAAAAGGTGTGTTAAACCATAGTTAACGGGACAATGGGGTTGGTGTAAACCTAATATGATCGGAAAATTCAGTGAGTAACGCCTTATGAAAGGCAGGAACCACCAAACGATCAAGATACAGGACTATTTTTCGCACCGGATCCCTACTCAGTGATGAGAGGGAGCGGACAGCTCATAAACGAGAAAAAGCTTTATAAATTTTTTCAAAACTAAGGCTAAGTGGAAGCCTCTCCCATTTCCAAAGGAAAAGGAACACACATCATGTGTGTCTCTTAAATAAGAGTAAACAACTCAAAAAAAAGGAAACAGGGCATGCAAAATTAAAAACTACTTATAGGTGACATGGCGAACGGTTTAGCAAAACGAGCGGATCAAACAAAAAAACTTTCTGCAGGGAAAAACGGCAAACTACCCGCAAGTTGTCAGGTACGGTCGTTCAAGAATGGCAGTCGAGAGAGCACGAGCTAGGACGGCGGCAGAGAACGGCGAGGGCACAGCAGCAGCAAAGACGTGCAAATAACACACAAAAAAGCTCAACTTGTTACGGGACGATGTGAATGCGTGGGCGCAACAAGTGGAAGTGGGAGTGCATTGTTCCCACCAAATAAATAAGGTAGCCTCGCAAAGGATTCTGGAGGACGCTTATTGTGAAAATGTGGTCCTAAGTAGAGGCGTCTTATCTCCGTCGGGTCGCAGGTTTTAATTGCTCTGTTGTAAAATGGAGTTTGGACAATGGCAACAGCTCGAATTACCTCAATGTAACCAAGAGGGTGTGAAGCCATATTACTCTAAATTTAGCCATCCCTGGGTAACTATATTTTTTAGATTTTAAAAAACGAAACTGATCTAGTTTAATCTGTACTAGTTGAAAAATTGGAAAATTTAAAAATTCAAAATTTTAAAAATTCTTGGTGTGATTTTATAAATTTCAAATTAGGAATAAAAAAAACTTTCCTTTGACACACTTAAGTTGAGATTGGACGAATCCATGATAAGGATTTTAACCACTTGCACTAGAACTAACTTCTTTAATGCACTGTGCTCGGTCTGCTTCTGGCTTTGTTGAGTCTTGTGATGCGGGCTTCCTTAAAACGCTGAGAATGTCACGAAATTATCTTTAGAATTGAGGGGTGGTTTCAAGTAAATATTTGATAAAAAAATTACTTTAAATGAAGCATTTTCTTCCATACTAGTTTTGTAAAAAAATTTGTGTGGTTCATCCCTTTTAAACCTCATTCAGCATATTTTCAGCCAATTTGCAATTTCTCCATCTCTATTTTTTTTTCCTGTTTGATATTGCCTTTTCTAGAGGTTTTGTTGAGACAAAATCTTCTTGTTTCATTTCATACAAAAGGAAGCTATTTTTTGGGCAATTCTTTATTAAATAAACTTGAGCAGTATATAATGATCCTTTTTCTTTAATGCTGATTCTACAACTCCAAAATCTGTGTCGTTTGGAAGAGATGAATGACCTGACAATAGAAATTTGTGGTCAATAACATTTATGTTATTGTCAGCTAAGTGAACAATTCTTAACCATATCAATACGAGCTTTATATTTCGGTTTTGTCCAGTAAACATGTCACTGTATGCTATAATATGGTCTTGGATTGTAACTAGGGTTTGCATTACCGATAACCGATTAACTGGTTAACCGGAATTACCGGTCATTTTGACTACCAAATTTACCGGTAAATTTTAAGAGCAAATTAGTGCTTCCAATTTGGGTACCCGGATATCCGGGTACCTGATAATTTGCACAATTTTTCAGATATTTGGATCGGGTATCCGGATATCAAATTTTGCCAAAAGCGGGAGTCCTGCCTAATGTGAGAAAGTCCTACCTAATCCTAGACCTGGACATGTGGTCACTTTATTTATAATGTTTTTTGTTTTTATTTATCAAAATATTCAGCATTGTTAAACTAGATAAAATTCAAAAACCCAGTTCACTTTCAAATAAAAAAAATGCCAAACCTTTTTACTTTACTCATTCAAAATTGTAGTGTATATTCAATTTTTTTGCCATTGCTAAAATGAAACCAAATTTCATATTTGTTTACATTTTTTTGTATCAGTTTATCTTGGTTTATCTATTGTCTGACTAAATGCAATTCAAAATTGCAGCACAGTTTGAAGGCATGATAGTAATTGGTGATATTTTAACCAAAAGACAATGATCAGATGAAGTAATATTTCACATCAAGTTGCAGTGGCATTTTTTAAACACAAAACACGAATTAATTTTAACAACGCGAGTATTGTAGACATCACAACTAGCAAAAAAGCAAGAAACAGTATATAACATTTCATCACTAATATCTCTTTTAATTGGATATCACGATAACAATGAGAAAATTTAAAATTTAACCAAAAAAAATCTGAGTTAGATTTTATATTTTATTAGAAAAAACTTCCGTTGATGGAAATCAGAAATATTGTAAACATAAAGCAAAACTAATTGCAAACTGTTTTTCAAAGTCGTTAAAAAATGTATTGATAAATCTAATGAAAGATAATATGCGGAAACCGTTACAGCAAAATTATTTGAATTTTTCAAACTATCCGGGTTAACCGGATAGTTTGAAAAATTACTACTCGAATACCCGGGTAGTTGTGAGACGGATAATTTGGAAACACTAGAGCAAATACTGATAATTTCGATAATTTTAAAATTAAATAATAAAAATATTTAAAAGTAAATAGAATAACATAATATATATATACAGTATTTATGTACGTGGCAATGCTTGAGCAACAAAAGAATGATTTTATTATCCAATAAAATCGTTTTTTTCTTTGCCCATAATATTTTTTATGAGATTTTCACATCACCTGTTATTTTGATCGATTTCTGTCGTTTTAGGTAGAGGGAAATCCCCGTCGTTCTAGTGTTAATTCCAATTAAACTATCATCAAAACTTCTAAACAGGAAAATTTAAAAAATACTGGTAATTTACCGGTAAACTGGTTTTTGCTTTAAAAATTTACCATTTACCGGTAAATGAAAATTTAGGAAATTTTGCAAACCCTAGTTGTAACATTTTGAGTATGTTTCTCGTTGCAAGATGCTACTTCTTCCACACCTATTTGTTAGAGTTTCCTCCTATGCATACATGTAAACTTTGTTCTTATGAAAATTATGAAAACCTTCATTAAGAACATACATATTTTGCTTATAGTATGCAACAGAAACTGTTCATTTGGGATATGGAAGGGCCTTTTGTAGATCAAACAAAAATGTGAAATATTTATCTGGGTTTTTTGATGCTAAGTTTTGATCTTCTTTTAAAGCTTTCCTAGCCACTTCTGCATTACTTAAATGGATTCTATATTTCTCCAGCGTTTGAAGTAACTTTAATCTTCATATTTAGCGAATCACATTTTTGACAGGTATCTTTGTGTGGGTGATGAAAGCTTAAATTAAAATCTGTCTTAATAATTTTCTTATACATTTGCTTGCCGAGAAACATTGTATTGTTTGCTTCAAACTTTTCGACATGCAAGTTGTACATTTTTCTTAAGTTCAATTCAGAACTCAAGTATTTCCTCTCTGGATTATGAGAACACGTGTAACGGCTTTCATAGTGTGGAAAACTTTGAATATGATTTTTTAAGGCAGCTACAAGTTCTCTGTCACTCTTTCTGCAAGATCCTTTTATTTTCCCACTTAAGTCTTTTCCTATTACCTTTGCTTTGAGAACTCAGTGTAGTCTTCCTATTGATATATCAAATCTTTCTATAAAAAACTTTTTACATAATGCAACATTTTCCTTTCCAATATTTAAAAAGTATTTATAACTACAATCTCTGGATAATCCTTTAAAATTTCTAACTCGTCTTCTTGCTATTGGCATATGCTGAGTAGATGCACACAAGAATGTATTTCTTTATCAAAATCTCTCATTTCCCAAAATAAATTAAAAATGGATATTCTATTTCCTTCAGTAATACAATTCTTGCACACTTTAACACATTTGCAATCCTTATTTTTGTATTTCTTTGCAGGAATAGCATTTCCAGTTTTGATATAATATTTTTTGCCTTTATTTCTTTTGAGTTTCCTAATCTTCTGATCATTATTTTCATACTGTGATCTTCTCGGTTGTTGAATCAGTTAATTCTAAAATTCCAATTTTCTTCTTAGTTTGAACCAATCTTAAATTAACATTGCTCAAACTACTTTCATCATCTGAATCACAAACTCTTCTTTATTTACTAATATTCATACTAAACTCTAATACTACTGCTCGAAAATTTATTACTCATGCTTACCAGCATCACTATCAGAGCAATTTGAGATGTTATCTTTTTGTGAACTCATTGTAATAAGTTTATGAAAATTTCATAAACTTATCACTTTGTTTAGCCTTTGTCTTGGCCCTTGACTTAGTTGACAGAGCTGCAAGTCGTTGTCCAGGTGTGCACCTGAGTAAACAATTGCGAAGCACGCAGCACGAGCAGTATCATTGTTGCAACCATTGACGAAACCCCTACACTCGCTAATATCTGCTATAGAACAGTGCACATTGAAGTCATAATAATCAATAATAATTGCAATTAAAAAGTTATTTTAATTATGATTATTAACAATGGACTTATTCCACTTTCAAAAAAGATTTTTGTGATATGTAGGAGATAGGAGCTCCCTACAGTATCTTTTATTGTAATTTGATTTGAATACAATAGGTAAATAATAGTTAAAATAAAAACAATTATCTACAATCTTTATGGAGAATGAGATAATTAATAATCACTAAACCAAAGTACATGAAAGTTCACAATGTTCTGTGTAGGAGATAGAATTCACTGTAACAGTTCCTGTGTCTTGTCACAACTGAGCTCTGAATGAAGCTGGGCTTCATTATATGTTTTTCAGCCCACATGTTTTGTTATGACATCTTGTCGAAGGGAGTTCCTGGATGGCCACAGGCTGTTATATGTGGTGAGAGCTGCTGGTAGGCAGCAGGCTGTCACAGATAACATTTTATAGCCAAAAATTATTTTTGATTACTTTATGAAAAAATTTTGATTTATTGAATGTTTTAACTATAAATAATTAGAGGATAATTATACCTTACTAAAACTATCATTAACTCATTTTTTCTTAAAAGTGAACTTATACCAATTCCAAAAAAGGCTCAAATATCAGTATAAATATCAGTAATTGAACTTTGCTTTATTTTTAGATTTTTAAATTTTGATTTATAATTTATAGTACTATTTGAGGAAATGATTTGGCTGTCGTACATATTTAGAAGAATATAATAAATAATGTTTATTATCATAAACATGCACATCCTTTGTAAGAAGAAGTACATAAAAAAGAGTAATGATCACTCGTACATGTTTACATTGTAACTTCTATAGAATCTAATAACAATATATATATATATATATAATATATAATATATAACTCATACATTGTTTGGTTTGTTCCTCTCGTGTAAACAATAATAATAATTATAAAACATTTTAAATTATTGCTTTGTATTTTACAATACCACACATTCCCCTCATTTAGAATGTTTTTTCTGCAAAGTAAAGGTTTACATCATGAATTGTCCTAATATCCCTTGTAATTGTTTTTTTGAGATTATCTTTGTTAACATATCTTCGGAATTTTCAAGCTCACGATGGTTATCAATTCTTCGCGCTTCCAATTCCCTTTGCTGTTGGGTTTGCAATACCGAAACGAGAAACGAAATTGCAATACCGGTATTTCGGTATTTGAGAAAACCAATATCAGGATACCGGTATTATACCGGTATTCTAGTAAAAAAAATAAACAAAATAAATGAAAAACAAATAATACAAATGAAAAAAATAAATAAAGAAATAAAGCTAATACAATAAATTTTATTTTAAAATTAGAATTTTATTTATTTAATCAACTTTTTTTAATGAATTAAAGTATGCACGTAAAAAAGTTAACATTTCAATACTGTAATCTGTAAGTCTTGATCTTATTTTGGTGCAAATTAATCCAGCTGCAGAGAATGCTCTTTCTGATTCTACACTTGTGGGAGGAATAGTCATTAAGTAATCATAAACTCTTTGTAAATAAAGACCTCTTACATTTTCACTTTCAAAATAATTAATTTCTTTTCTTACAATAATATTGAGATCTTTAGAAGTTTTTGAATTTTCTGGCTTAGTTACATTCACTGCAGTTTGATTATTAATTGCTATTTGTAGTCTTTCTTTCATGGAAAGCTCAGGAGTAGAAAGTAAAACTGTTTCTTCTTCCATTTCGGTATTTTCCTCTATATTAATTACTGTTGTTGCAGTTGGTTTTTTATTAAGTCGTTCTAATAACTTTATAATATTTTTTTTAATATTTACTTTGCTTGTTTGATTAAAAATACTCGAATATTGATTACTATTATCCAATTGATTAGGATTGTGTAAGTATTATAACACATCAGATAAAAGATGTTCTCCTTTCTTTAATTCGTAATTTTAGTGCTTCTAGAACCTCTTCACTGAATGCTGTATTTTTATTTTGTAATTCCTTAAATATGAATTGCAATGTAGCATCAGCAGTTAAAAGATTAGCATCTTGCCCACACAAAGATTCTAATTCTAACTTAACTGGAAGTAAAACGGAAATTAAATTATTCATTAAATTTAATTCTTGGTTAGTAAAAGTAATATCAATACCAACATTTAAATCAATTAAAGCTTTTTGAACACAATTTTTTAACTTGTAAAAACGTTCTAGCATATCAAGTAAACTATTCCAACGTGTTTTACAATCTAGTATTAATACTAGATCAGTTCCAAATTGTTCATTAACCAATTTTTGCAAAATATTTTTACCACTTCTCTTATTTTTGCTATTAACGGATATATTTGTTTGTGTGTTAACTTGCAATTAATTGAAGCATCATCTCGTAACACTGTTAATCCATTTTCATCACAATTCTCATCATCATCATTGTCATCATCCTCTTCATTTTCAAAATCCAATGATTCTTGGTCTAAATTTGTCAGTGTTTCATGATTTTGGCTGTTGTAATTGTAAAGTACACTTGAATAGTTAAATACCAAAAATTCCGGTATTTTTTAAAAAAAATACCGGTATTTTCCGATATTAATATTGGCCGGTATCCCGGGATACCGGTATCCGGGATCCCGGTATTGCAAACCCTAGTGCTGTACTTTTGTTAATAAAATTATTGTTATGTAAATTTGTTTTTTTTTATAGCTCATCTGAGGTTGAAAAAAAACAGCCCTTGTAATAAGAATGAATATTACTATGATGTACAATCTATGGAAAGTTTTATTTTTAGATTGTAATATTAGATTATTAAAAAACCTATACATATAATAAAACTATTCTAATTTATTTAAGTTTTATTTGAAATGGTTTATAAGATAGTAATAAACATTAAACATAGGTTGTAAACATTAAAAGCAAAATTGAAGAAATACATAAAAAATTTAAGTACAGACAAAAAAAATTTAAGTACAGACAAGGGACAGTTAGCTGGCTTTAGAAAATTCTAAAAATAGAAAAGAGAACGGAAAAAAGACATCTGGTGGTTGCATTCAAATATAATTTGATGTGTATTTGGCGAGTAAATAAATGCATTTTACGATTTTTCTCCTGCTAATGCAGACGACAATGAAATAAAACTTTTTTTAATACAAATTAAAATAATTATAAGTATTTTCTGTATTTTACTTTAAACTAAAACACAATAAATTAAAACACGATAAATACTTTTCGACTTTATAAATTGACTTTGTATGAGTAATACATTTACTTCATTTAAATTAGACCTGTTTTTATACAATTTTTTTATTTTATTATTTGCATTTTTGTGGTTTTTATATTTTAAATTTTTTTTAGAATTTTATAGCATTTTAGTTAATATTTCACATTGAATTTTTATCTTTTTAAAAAATTAATCGTCTTCACATTAACCATTATTTAGCTCCTAAAAAATAAAAAAATATTACTATACAAATAATCAACCTAAACTTTATATTCACTTTGGAGCAGAGTTCTCAACTGTATCGGAAGGTTGCTGTGAGGTACTAGCTTCGTTTTCTTCAGGCGGACATGGTGGACATGGCGGACATGGTGGTAAATTCGGATTTACAGTTGGCTTTCTGGGGAATCCAATTGGTATACAAATCCTGCGAAAAGCAAAAAACAATTTATTTTACGACACTCTTAAAAATATGAGCAAAATTCAGATACCCAGTACAGGTTTGAATGAATGTAAAGTTATTGCTGAAATTTTCATTATTCACAAGTGTACTAACAATTACCCAATCCACAACTTTTTTAAACTTACGAAGAATCGTAACATGCTTGTGGTACTTTGGGATCCATTAAATCTTTTACAGCTGTATGTCTATTCAGTTCCCATTCGGCAGGTGGTACTTGATTTCTTATATTAGCAAAAGCTGCAGTACCGTCAGGACAAGCTCGTGTACCTGGCAGCGGTTGTTGACCACACACCCTGTAAGTTCCGGGTGGACAAACAACCACCGCTGGATCCTGCGAAATATCAACTATTGGCTTTTCTGGTACTGGGCATACATCGCCACAACTTGTGTATCCACAAGGAGTGTAGCAATTATCATAAGCACAGGGCCCGCTAGGTCCGCATGGTCCACAGGGTCCACATGGTCCGCATGATCCGCATGGTCCGCATGGTCCGCTTGGTCCACATGGTCCACATGGTGAACCACAAGGACCACAAGGACTACAGGGTCCACAAGGTCCACAGGGTCCACAAGGTCCACAAGGTCCACAAGGTCCACTGGGTCCACAGGGTCCACAGGGTCCACAGGGTCCACAGGGTCCACAAGGTCCACAAGGTCCACAAGGTCCACAGGGTCCACAGGGTCCACAAGGTCCACAAGGTCCACAGGGTCCACTGGGTCCACAGGGTCCACAAGGTCCACAAGGTCCACTGGGTCCACAGGGTACACAGGGTCCACAGGGTCCACAAGGATCACAAGAATCAGAACAGGGTCCACATGCTCCCCATGGGTAATACAGTTGAGGCTAAAAAAAATTAAGTTAACAATATGGCTTATTTGGTCACACATGCTGTAAACTTTTATTATTTAATACTTACATGCTCAATGCATCGCCTAAACATGCTAAGTTGCTCTTCAGTTAACAGCTGAGGGCCAACATCACAACAAGCTCGATGATTAGAACAAACCGAGAAATATTGAGGATTTGGTGCTTCTCTCCAGTGTTTGCACGACGTTCGCACCTCTTCTTCCACAACCTTTGGTCTACAGTCTGTGCATGCTTGACAATTTCGAGGCCCCTGTTCTAAATCTCTGCAGCTTCTCTGCAACGGCGGAGGACACATCGTACCAGGACAAACCAATGGACAGCATGGTTTCCATTTACGGCATCTGCACGGCCCAACGCACTGGCAGCGAGGTGGAGCACATACTGGACAGTATGCTCGCCGGCAAGGGTTCACTGGGTTGCAAGGAACCAATGGTGCCCACGGATCACAAGGTTCGAAACAGGGTGCACCGGTGTTGCAAGGACCGGTAGCACATTGAAAATTTGTTGACGGACAGGTTAAATATCCCTGGGGACGGTATTTACCCCAAGGTTCACTTTTCGGTTCGCACGGTTGTGGTAAGCGACACCAAGGAGGACCGGAACAAGGAACTTGATCTCCACCACCACAGGACAAGCGACCACTCGGCATTTTTCCATAGCTATTATCTCCTGGGAGAGTTCTGCCGGCGCCATAATCGGATCGCGTTCCGTAATCTGAAGGACTTCTTCTGCCAGCTTCGGAATTTTCCTCGTTTTCGCTCTGTTCTGGTTCTATAGGTTTACCACTACCAATCAGAATATAATGTTCTGAAGGACCTTGCCCATTTCCACTTGCGGCTAAACGTTCTGAAGGATCATGCGCATTTCCAATTGCGTCAAAACGTTCTGAAAGACCATGCCCATTTCCACTTGCGGCTAAACGTTCTGAAAGATCATGCCCATTTCCTCTTGCGGCTAAACGCTCTGAAAGACCATGCCCATTTCCACTTGCAGCTAAACGTTCTGAAGGATCTCTTTTCTTTCTACTGGCCGTTAAATGTTCTGAAAGACCTCTTTCCTTTCTACTGGCCGTTAAATGTTCTGAAGGACCTCTTCCCTTTCTACTGGCCCTTAAATGTTCTGAAGAACCTTTTCCATTTCCTTTAGCAGACAAATATTCTGCAGAACCATCTCCACTGGTAGTTAAACGTTCTGCAGCACCATTGCCACTGGCAGTTATACGTTCGGTAGTACCATTACCACTAGCAGTCAAACGTTTTGCAGAACGATTTTCATTACCACTAGCAGCCAATCGTTCTGCAGGATATGTTTCGCTATCACCATCGGTAGACAAATTTTCTGTAGGAAATGTATCATCACCGCAGAGCAAACGAGAGCCAGGAACGACTGTACTTTTGCAAGGAAAATTAGGTATAGGACCACATGGACCACAGGTAACGCAAGGCTGACATGGCATACTTCCACAACAAGGTCCAAGAGGGCCAGGACCACAAGGCCCGCACGGTCCAACAGGACCGCATGGCCCATTATAGGGTCCACAGGGTCCACAAGGATTACAGGGTCCACATGGTCCACAAGGACCACAGGGTCCACATGGTCCGCCGAAAGGAGAACAAACCGAACCTGCACCACAGGGACTTCCATAATACCCACTACAAGAATTATATGGCCCATAATAACCTCCAGTGCCACAACAGGGATCGCAAGGTCCGTAAGGACCGCATGGCGAACAAACAGGAACGCAAACTCCTTGAGGCACATGATCACCAATTTGACGCGCAGGTGATTGCGCACCTCCAATGCTCCATTGCGGGTTGACTTGAGCTGAGGGACGAGTTGGGTAAGCAACAAATCCTGGGTTGCAAGTGTTTTGGGGGCAGTATGGAGAGCAGCTGACAGGACATGGCTCTGGTGTTGCTATTTTACAGGGACAAGGACCAGGACAAGGTGGTTTGTAATTTCGAACACACTGCCCAGGATTGTATCTATCAGGAAAACAGGTTGTAACAAAAGGTGAAAGTGCAGGATCATATTTGCCCAGCCGCCAATCTGTCGGTGGAGGCTTAGCACCGTCACAGATGCCACAGATCTTCACTGAATCAGCAACTCGAGCATCAGGATGTCCCAGCAAATCGGTTTCAACGACAGGTTTCGAGCTTTCTGGTGTACAAAGAAGACTAATCACACGAAACGATTCCGGGGTGTGAGCTGGAGCTGGATCGCTTTTCCATAACTGGGGGGGTTCACAACAAGGGTCTTTTGAAGGTCGGCAAGGATCGTTCTTATAAAGTCGACAGGGTTTGTTTTTATGTGGGTTAATGCAACGTAGATTCGGCCATTTTCTCTCCTTTTTCGGTTTACACTCGTTGCAACAAGACACATGGCAATGTCCTTTGCATTTTACTCCGGGTCCTGGTGGGTGGTCGTAGCCACCGGGTTTTGGAAGTGCACAGTTACCCAGACATGTGAAACAAGTTGGGTTAGTACAACATAATTCGTCAGAATCATCTGGTACCCACGCTTCAATGCTTGCAATATCTCCACCACCAAATGTGGGTCCGCGGTCACTTCGCAGTTTGCATATTCGTTGAGGCCAATTAAAACTTGCTTGATATGGTGCGTCACATGGTTGATTAGGAGGACAGGAATAACAATAAGGCCAACCAGGGTTGTTGGGATAGCACGGAACGCATGGACCGCATGGATCACATGGATCGCAAGGATCGCATGGATCGCAAGGACCGCATGGATCGCAAGGACCGCATGGATCGCAAGGACCGCATGGATAACATGGCTGTGCGGATGGTCCGTCGTCAGTGGATGGTGCCTCGCCAGTTGAGTTTGGAATGAAGTCAGACTTCACCTCCACTTCACATTTAACAAAACCTTCCAAATTGTTTGGTCCATCTGTATTGTCATCTGCTCTATCTCGACAACAATCTTTTTTGGGATGATATTTTTTCATACATGGGTCTTTTAAAGGATAAAGTTTTCTCTAAAAAAGAAAAGGAAAGAAAATTAATAAACAATTTTTTTTTGAATATTACTTTATTTAATGAATTGAAAAATTCGGACATGAAACGTCATCAATTACGACACGAGCATTCAAATCTGAATTTTTCTCATTATTTGATTTATTTTTTTAAGAATTATAATATATTTAGACTCACTGCACCCTGTGCCCGGGGACACGGTGGAAATGGGCACACCCAATCAGGTGATTTTGTACATTCGGCATGTTGATCGAAAGTGTAGATATGTGATGGCATTTGATACCTTGAATGCGGCATGATGATGGTTAGGGTTAATGAAACAAATTAAATATCTGAAGAAAATTTGAAATTTATATTTTAATCGCAACTTGAATTCGACTGTATTACTCAAACTAATAGAAACTGTAAATTTTGTACTTGATCATAATAAATATTAAAAACTACACATAAAACTAAATCGATTCGATGATTCTATTTACGAATCAATAGTTCTTATTACTATTTCACGTTCCAAAACGGCACTGAAATGCTTTATTGCGAAACAATCGCAGAAATAAAATTAAATTTCGTAATAACCACTAAATAATAATCGTTACAATAATAATTAAATGTTGTAATAGTCATTACATAACAAAATAACATCACAAAAATCTACCTCCCAATGGAGAAAACATTGTAAGTCACCTTCAAGCTCATCCAGCTGGATTTCAAGTTATTTTGATGAAGAACACTTGAAAGAGAGATGATCATGCTCAAATAAAATGACTAGTACATGAATTAAATAACTGCTGTAGGTGCATTCAATCTTTTAGCTTTTAGAAAGCAAATAAACATTCATAATGCAGATATTTGATATTATCACAGACATTTGAAAACTGGGCTTCATCGAATTGAATTGTCATCAAAAAAACAACTTATAGTTTAATTCATTTATATAAACAAAATAATAATAAGAAGTTATATTTATTACTCCCATTTGAACTAGCATTTGTGTTTCATAATTCAATTTTGGGAGTTTTTTAAGTTTTTTTGGACATTTAATTTTCAAGACCATTCTTTTTGGTGCACAACATTTGCATTTGAAAGTAACTGTCTCATCTGGTGTTGCTCCAATAACAGGTAGTTCTTTAAACACATCTTGTGTCAACTACAAGATTAAACTAAATTTGTTATTTACTGTAATTGTATTTTTTTTTATTTTATAACGATTACGTCTTAAATTTGAGATTTTGTTAATTTTTTAAACAATATCATAGTAAATAATATAGTAAATAAAAATCAAGTTTCGATACAATTGTTTATGTAGACATCTCTATGGAACTAATTATTAAAATTATGTTTTTGTTCATAACATTGAAAATATCAATTTTTATATTATTAAGCATAGCGAGCAAAGCGAGCGAAGCGTTTTTGGGTTCAAATTTGCATTTCGCTTGTCGCACATCTCCTCTGAAACCATACAGCCGATCAT
>JAQFZN010001126.1:0-18522 GCA_034687075.1 Geophilus carpophagus | reverse complement strand
AAAAACTTCACTTTTTCCTGTTGTGAGTCATAGTGATTGACATCTCTGCTTTTTCAAGTAACTTGATTGATATGACAAGCTTGATTAACAGAAAATTGGCAAGTAAATCAATGTTTAGGTCATAAGACTATGTCATGAATAGTTTCCAATAGGGAAAACTTTATTTACACACATGTGTATTTCAGAAAAAATTTTAAAGTAGTGCGTCCCAAATAGGGGACAGTAGGCATTAATGGGTTAAGACTATGTATGATGAGCTATTATTTAAAAAAATCTAAAAAGGCAAGACTAGGCTTAAGATGTGTAGGTAGTGTAGATAATAAATTATCCTTAGAGGCAGATAGGAATGTGTGATGAACATTTCCTATTGTGACTGCTGTATAAAGGAGATAGCTAACTACAGAAGAACATGTAGTTTCTGATGATGGTCCCATGGAGAAGACTGAAAAGGCCGTCGGACTAGAGGTAAGAGATGAATTGAAGTAATTATTAAAATGTACAATAGAAACTTGATTATCCACAGCTCAATGCAAAAAAAACAAATACGTCATTTGAATGACCAATCAGTGATTATCATAAAAATTAATTATTTTTACAGATTGACTTAAAGAGCTGTGCTACCATCAAAAGACAAGATGAATGGAATATATTAATTGAAAATATGTAAATTTTGTTTAATAAATATGGCCTAGGTATGTATTTGCATGAATTTTTGTACTTTTGATTATCCAGATTTTTTGTTATACAGATTGCCATATCTCCCAATTAATCAAGTTTCTACGGTAATTTAATTTAATTATAAATACAAAACAATTTACTGAATGGATAGACATAGGTAGAATTAAAAAAGCAACAAATGGTTATTTATATAATAGTTAGTCCTTAAAGATAGTTAAAATAGTTATTTTAATTTATACATGTGTTAATGTGTTTATTTTTTAAATGGTTTTGGCTTAATTCACATGTGTTGACTCCTATTACTTCAAGGTTTAAGGCCTTTTCAATCTTCTCTTTAAAGATCAATAGACAATTTTTGTCAAAAATTAGTTAACTACTATTCCTAGACAAGTTTTATATGTAGATTTCAAATATCTGATTCAAAAATTTGCTGCTGTCATTGTTTTTGAATTATTGGCAATCAAACTTCCAAAATTAGCAAGTTCTACTGCAATGTTCATTTTCAGCTTATGCTTTATTCTGCCACTATGATCGCTGTGCATGATGTCATATTAGTCTAAGAGCAAGCACTGGCAATTGTCAACACAGTAACTATAGATTATTGTTTCGATAAAGATTGATCCACCAACAATTGATCGACTTGGGATAGAATATCTGCTAATTTTTTATAAATATATTTTATAAAATGAATCAAATAGAGGTTACAGGTCAAACCTCAATTTAACGAACTCGCATATAGCAAATTATTCGATATAACGAACTCGTGCTTCATATTTGGTTGGTTTCCCATAGACTTGTTGTTAAAAAAAATCAAATATAACAAATTTTGATTTAGCGAATTATTGCTTATAGCGAACAGATTTTACAAACAGGTAGTTAAGTCCACCTTGATTTAAGACTCACTTCCTTTCAAAAAATGGCTACCCCAACCAAAAGTTTGTACTTATGACATTTTTTTTTTACAATTCTGAATTAAATTTTCACATTTTAACATTCTTTGTCTGTGATATAATGTTTTTCTTTTTTTTTAAATTACAATACTATTTTGTCTTGTGATTATTACAAAATTAAAATTAAAATACTGTACTGTGTTGCACTTTTTAAAAAATTTGTGTGGCATTTTCCATTAATTCACTTTTAAGAAACTAGTTCGTTATATCGGATATAAGAAACTCCCGATTTAAGGAACACATTTCCATGGTCCCTTCGAGTTTGTTAAATCGAGGTTTGACCTGTATAATAAAATATTTTACACATATTTCTTTGTTAAATTTTTATTTTTATTTCCATGTTTTTGTACTTAATTGAATTGTTGCTTTAGAAAATCAAACCAATAATTATTTTTTGAAAGAAAAAATTAGACTGCAAATTGAATTTATTCTCAGGACAGCTGAAGTGTTGATTAACGATCTTAAGGAGAAGATTGAAAAGGCCTTAAACCTTGAATTAAGCCAAAATCATTAAAAAAATTAGTTAAAATAAAGTAAAATGTTTTAAATCTCTCAAAATCTATGCCATCCTTTTTAATTTCTAAGTAATCATTATTGAAAAATTAAAGTCTTACCTTAAAAGTTCCTAGATATATTTTTGCATATTATTATTTAATATTAGATTTTTCAATACATTATTATATTGTATTATAAAGTCATTGCAGTCTACCTCCATTTCCATGACCATACAACTAGATTGGTCTCACGTTTTAGATTAATGGATGATATTTTAATTATTGTTTACATTACCACCCAATGTTGTATTATAATCAAATAATATTCAATACATTTCCTTTTATCAACATTCAGTTGTGTCTACTGGATGTCTACTTTAAAATCTCTCATGGATGTTTACTTTAGAATCCCCCATTAAATGTCCATTTTAGGATATTCTCTTCAGGATGTCCATTTTAAAATAATCACTTTAAGATGTCCATTTTTCGATATCTCATGGATGTGCACTTTAGGATGTCCCATTTTTGTCAACTTTAGGATGTGCAATGGATGACTATTTTAGAACACACAATAGATTTTTTTGAAAAATCCAAATAAGACTTCTTGTGGACATTTATTTAATAACTTAGTTTAGATTTATTGAAAAATCTGGATATCTTATGGACATTTATTTAATTACCTGATTTGGTAAGGTAAATTATTTGGATATGCTGTGGGTATCTGATAGTTGACTTGGATGTTATTTGAATACTTGTGGTTAATATGGATGTCCTGTGCTATGCGAGATGATTCTTCAGTGGCGGATTATGTTCCTATGAGGCCATAGACGCAATTTTTTTATAAGGCCTAAAATTCGGACACAAAGCAAAGTGAGCAGAAGAATAGATGCTTTGATGTAATTTTTGAGGCCACTCGAGGCAATGAGGCCCTGGGCGCACGCCTAATGCGCCCATTGTGTAATCCGCCATTGTGGATCTCCATATGATGCCAATGTCCTATGTGGGATGTTTGAGTTTAATTGAAAAGTCGAGAAGAATAAAATAAATTTTAAAAAGCTAAATAAAATGTTGCTGTTCATTGGGCAATTACTACGGTGCTGCTGGGAATCCTATGATGCTCAATGCAGACACTCATTATCTGGTGTACGATGCTGCCAACTAGTAACAAATCGATTCATTACAAATAACATTCCATTGCAGTAATTTATATTATTTAATGCAACATCTAATTTTATAAAGAATTATATTTACAATCGAAACTAGAACCATCGAATAAACATAATACTATATTTACTCTGTGCTAGAATTAAACAAAATAAAAACCCTAACCACAGGACAATACATTCAATTTTACTTTACAAATTTATATAAGAAAAACTAATTAAGTAATTATTAACAATTATAATAAAATTACTAAATTTTATTTAAAATATTTAATTAAATTCAAAACTACAATACGCATTACAGCAGCATCACTAAACCACTGAGTATAGTCCTGTAGCTTAACAATCGATCCTATGAAGCCAACAAGTGGGCGGAGTTTAGCGTGTATCTATCTACGCTCTCACGATGGCACAAGCACAAGGTGATGAGATGTCGTTTGTGCACAGATTCTGACGCCTTTCCTCTGCCTTTTCAATCGGTTGCTGACAATTCACTGCCATAAATTCAAGGTAAGATGACATGTGATGTGTTTTCTTGGTCAAAACAGCAGAAATACTATGAAAAATTTGAATCGGAACGAGAAACCAATGAATACATAGCCCATTGATGAAAGCTTTTTTTAATTTTCTCACTACAATATTTCAGTTGGTTGACAGAAGGTTGAATGGAATCACAAGGAATTCAAATTATCTTTAATTCCAATTTCAATAAAAGATTTAATTTATAAAACTGATTCGTGTTAATTCCATCATTTAGCAACATTTGAAAGAATTTTATAAAATAAAATTAGGGTAACTGCTTTTTTCCTTTTTTTTTAAATTATTGATTGGTGAAATTTGAGCTTGGATGACGTCATTTGTGATGCATGAATGAAACGATAAGGTAATAATGTTGAGTTTATTCAGGATTTTGTTATATCTGAATAATTAAATGCGTTTTAAGTGGTTAAATGCAGGTTAAGATTAGTTTAATATGAAAAATATTAATTTTATTCTAATATTTTAATTTTTATTTTATTATAAAATAATATCACCAGCACGGGGCCGGACCACCCCGGGGCTGTGTGCGGTGCACTCTGCACCCATCTTTGGCTGGCCCGGTCCCTGAATAAATGTTGTAGATGTTTACACAGGTTGAAAGGAAATTTTTTCATTAAAAATGTACATGAGTGTTTATGATATTGATTAAAATTGTTTTTATCATTATTTTTATAATTAAAAAAAAATTGTGTGACTTTACACATCTGTTACTTATGTTTTTTAAGATTTTATTAATATGTTTATTAATTTATGCATTAAATTGTATAGTGCAGAGATTTGTGAATTTATTTCAAGATTCAATTAGTTTTTAATTGAAATTTAATAAATAAACAATTGAATTGTTTAACTTGAAATATTAGTTGAATAAAGTTTAAAAAATTATTTGAATAAAATTTGAAAATTTGTTGTTGTATTGATAGCAAACGATAACAATCCCTGATGTATTAAACTTTTGAAAAATAAATTCAATTACTGTATTCCTGTGATTAGTAATTGCACTTGAATAAAAGCTGGGAGAGAAAAGTACAATTAAGGAAATAAATCAAATACAATATGAATAATTGAACACAAATTAAAAAACTGGCAAAATGAATTATAAAATCCACAAAAATAATAATTTAAATGGGATAGGATACGTTTTAATAGGTTTTAATTGCGACATCATTTTTTAAATTTTTTTAAGATATGAAATACTTGTTTGTGTATAATACAAGTACATGTAAATGGTTTAGGGTTAGATTTTTGGTTTCCCTACTACGTCACTCCCTGTTTCCCACTCTTTTGCCCTGCAGGAAAGCTCTGGCAAAAATTCTTGTAATTTTGATAGTAATTGTTATTATTTTGGCATTTTAATTAGATTTTTGAAATCTACAACTAAAATTGTGCCAAACTACAAGAATTTATATTCTGTGTTGCAATATTTTCAATATTTAGGCCAGCAAAGGAGCCATAAGCATGTGACAAGGGGTTTAGAAAAAATTCCAAATATCTAAAGCAATTAAAAAGTTGCTGATAAACGGAGAGAAAATTCCAAAATGGTCGATAAAAGTTGGGCAAATGATTACTATAAAAAATGAAAGTTAAATTTTAAAGTGATAATTTTTAAAATAATTTTTAAAAATGGTTAATATAAGATAAATTTAAATTGAATTGGATAGAAAATGATAAATTAAATTAGGATACTAAAAGAATTGTTTAAAAAAAATGAAATTTTGCAGGATTGTAGAAATATATGAAATACTTATTATATTTCAATTCCATTTTGATTCCAATTCAAATAAATACGTTATTTAGAATGCAATTTTTTGCGCCTTACAATTTCCAGCTTAAGTCGATTCAGGCTTCCCTGTATATGCTAGCATAAGCATCACAGATACTCAATAGCACAGTATACAAAGCATTTATACTTTTGCCCAAATTGCAGATGTTTACTAAATCCACCACTAGGGCAGCTTTTAGTATTTTGTCTGCATTTTCATTGAGCTCTAATTATTTCAAAAATTTTATTGTATATTTGTAAAATACCAATATAAACCTGAAAATTTATTATTTTTAGCACAAAACGTTAAAACTAGAGAATTGTGACGAAATATTCAATTTACTAAAAAAAAGTAATGCCTACTGGTGGCAATCACATGCAACATTGGTCAGAAAGTATGGTCCTTAGAAGGTTAATAGGTTTTTAATTTACAATATTTTGAGCATGTTTGTTCAAACTGAATTCATTAATGACATTATTTTGTTTACTAATCTAGATTTTTAAAATATTTTAAGTGGTATTATGGTAACATGGTGAAATTTATCTGTAAACATTGTTGCAAGTATGTTTGCTTTACACTTTGCAAATATAAACATGATTTTTTACTGGCATGTTTTTGGATTACACAGATTGAAGTCAGACGTAGATGTTTAACTTTAGTACATGCAAATGTACCTCAGTTTAAGTTTATCTTGACATCAACAGTTTTCTGTCACAACTGTGAGATAATCAATAGTTATATGTTGAACATTTTAAGTCCAATAGTCATTTATTCCATTGATGTGTGAGAATATGGGTTAAAGTTACTTTATTAAAGTGTTGGGGATTAAGGAAAGTTTTTTTTTAATATAAATTTTTGGGTTTTTATTTTTTTAAGGTTTATTTCAGTTTGAAGAATTTTTTTCCATAAATATTTGATGCATTTTTAGATTTCTTGTCACATATTTATATTTTTTTTGGGATTTTGATATTTATTTTTCAAATGTAGCAGTCATTTTATAGTGGCCATTTACTGGGAATGGATGAATAAATTTTTTTTATTTTACGAGTAGGACTAGGGATTTTACTGACAAGTGTCACTGTTGTTTTGAATACAAATTACTTTCTTTTGTGTCAAATTAATTTAAATTTTAATCCAGTTTAAAGAAAAATCAATAAACACAACTATTCTTTTACATTCTCCATTATTAATTTTTTTTTAATTAATTTCAAAACATATTGATAATTGAATTTCAATTACAAATGTCTAATATGACTTACCAACAACTAAAAATACAAAATTTACGTCATACAAGTGATTTTTGATACAATTAGTCTGTAAAAAAAATTCCTGTTCACTTTCTTAATGGTTCTTTCAATTTTTTAAGCAAATTTTACAATAATAACAATGCAATAAAATTAGATTCTAAATCTAATTTTATTCTTGGATAAATGGTGATCTTTATATAGATTTTCAGCTTCATCAATCAAGAATGCAATATGTCTGCATTTCTATATAAAACATCCTAAAAATTGCCTGTAATTAAGAAATTTTAAATTGTATGAAAGATTTCTCCGAAAATTGTCTCTTTACACAAACATTTCTTGGAATTTCATTACAATTCACCTGACCTGATGTAAGCTTATTTATTAAGCTCAATGTGAAAACAACAAACAGCAAATGTCTTAGCAAATTTGCTTCACTTCATTCCATTATCTGAGTAAACTGAGAAGTGAGAAATACATTAGGCATGATAAATCAATTGTTGCTGAAATTTAGAGCTAAAGTAGTTTGTTGTGTTTATATTTAAAGTTTCCTATTTATTTTTCACATTTTTTTTATTTCTAACAATTTAACAGAAATTAAATAAAATTGATCATGTTGTTGAATATGCAATTTTATCTCATTTTTTTTTCAATGAAATAAAAAGGAAATTGTTATTACCAATAATTTATTTTTCTATTCCATTTTCTCATTTCAGATTTCACTAAAGGACAAAAGCGGTCTCGAAATGAAATCATCAACACAGAAGAAATTGATCATATCTTCCAATGACAACATTCTCAACTCAAAATCATCAAAATCCTAACAAACTATTATTAATATTATTATTATTATTATTATCATTATTATTATTATTATTACAATTTACTAAGAGCAACATGTCTGTGATCTGCTTCGTGTGCAAACTTCCAATTCTTTTGCATCAGATGTCGAGAACATGGGAAGATAAAGAGGAACGACTTTTATGTCACGAAGACTGCGTGAAATGCGACACATGCGGAATCAGTTTAACTGGAAACAATTTGTATCGAGCAAGATTGTACAGTGGCCGGTTTCTCTGCGATCTTCATTATTCAGATGTTCTATCTCTTGAAAGTAGTAACTTCATGCATCAATTGAGGGAATTCAAGCGGCATGCACTTGGTTGTGCAGTAGCTCGTAGGAAGAGTTCAACAACTTTGGTATTCCCAGTGCCTCCTCAAGCATGTCCTGGAGAAGGGGTATGTCCAGATTATCCGCATCAGATAAAATTTACACCAGGGTATTGGATTGAATGCACTATAGCTTCTCAGGAGGTACCTCCTGAGAAGTTGAGTGTTGAAGAAGTTTTTCTACGAATGGGGACTTTTGAATTAACTTCATTCGAACAAGAAACTTTTGAAAAATATTTCTACGCAACTGAACATTGGAACTATTTTACTAATGATGATGATTTGGGACCAGTTATATTAAGTCTGAAGCAAGAAGTTATCAACAATAGAGATCAGTTCAGGTTAGTTTAAGGAAAGAAAGGAAATATGAGTATCCTATAATCAGAAATTTTATGCATTATCTTTATTCAAATTGTGATCTTCACTTGTAGTCATAGAATTTTGATTTTAGGATATCTGATATTTTAGGATTTTTATGTGGTTTGTGTAGGATATCCTAAGAAGTTACAAATTTATGGGTGAATTATGGTAAATTACACCTCCTATGTTTGCTCAAGAGATTTTAAATAAAATTAAGTTAAAATAATAATTGTACGTAATAAATAATACAGTAGTTGGTTATAGAAGGAAATACGAAGAGTTTAATTTCAATATAGTGAACTTGCAATACGTATAAGCAACTAATGCAGATTGAAACTGATACTGATTAGTGATGGACTATGTGCCTGGTAATTACATGGTTCCAGCATAATCAGCTACAGTATACCTTGTATTTTCGATACCCACAAATTTCCCAGTCTGGCAACAAATATGGGACGCAGTGCTGGGTACTGAGTAGCTTGTGATAAAAAATGATAGGGTGAATTTTCACACAAACTGCACCCTGCTTTTGTCTTGTCTTCACTGCAAAACACTCCAAACTGATCTCATTATTGCATGGTTACAAATAAAATTGAGCAATTGTTTCTTGACCAATTCTGCAACTGATATTAGGGCTGTGGTTGCAATGTGTGAACCACATGGGGGCGCTCAAAGCAAAGGGGCAGTCAGACTGTCAAAATTTAATTATTTTTAGAAAAATTATTCTGTTTGAAATTTTTAATTAGGCTACTTGGTTACCAGCCAGGTAAGATTTATTAATTTGTTTAGTAGCCAGCATCAGGAGTTCTTTGCCATCTGGTCCATCACATGAAAACTGCTACTACCACTGCAGCTTTTAACAAAAAGTTTAAGAGTAAATAAGTTTTGAATGTTCTGATGATTTCTATAAAACATCTGTTTAAGTATGCAGTTTATTACACTCAAATAAATAAAGTAGTATTGTTTAACAGTTAAAAGAAATTTTAAAAAACGAGTTTTTATGGTTTATTTACTTGGAAAAAGTTTAAGGCCATGACTAAAATTTTTGAAAGTATAAACAATTTTTGTATTCATAATACTTGATTTGCACTATATTTTCACATTTGTCTTTGAATTCATTAAAGAATATAGCCTTTCTGTAAAATTTTTGTCTCATGATAGGAATATTGAATTTTCAGATCAGAAACATTGTTGTATTGTTATTTTCAACTATTAACTGATTTAACTAAGTCAACCAAACATATTCTAAAGGATTTCGATTTTGGTTGCATGCTGGCTAGTTTCTAATGGCTTTAAAATTACAATTAAGTTTATTTTTTAGCATATATTGTAAATGCAATATCTTGCTAGAAAATAACCAAATAAAGGGGCATTGCGTTTATCTCTAAGTAGAAGAAAATTATTGTCAAGAATATTCTGATATCAATTTGCTTTAGAATGTGATTAAATGAATGCCAATTGTTGATTTTTCAAACAATATACTTGCAATCCAAATCATTGCATTTAGAACTGGTCATTAATACTGTACTGGCACTATTGGCATCATATTTACTAATCATTATATCTCCTTTCTTGCTGGGTAGAAGATGGTGCTTTTGTAATGATTCAGAGTATATTTAAATTTGTGACGGTTGGTCGGAGCTAAGTGTTGAATAAATAAACTAACTCTAAATTATCAAAACAAGTGAACATTTTTATTCTACTCACTACGAATAATGGAAACTACATACTACAAATAAACAATGAAATAATGAGATGATTAAATAATTACAATCTATGGATAATATTGATTAATAGCCTACAATCATTAGAGACTTAAGATTGACAATCTAAAGATAATAATTAAAGTAATATAAAAGAACTACAACACTAAGTTAATTACTTGACTACAATTATAAATGGATATAATGCTTATAAAATAATATTATAATGATAATGATAAATTAGAGTGACCAGATACTCATTATGAATAAATATTAATATAAAACGAACCATAAATTAAATTAGCTAACTTGGCTAAATACTGATCTTAAGATAAACAAAGCAGTAAAATTATACATTATGGATTAAATACTGATTAATCTAACTAAACTAAATAGATCAATTAATATAGCATTAATCTAAAGATATAAAAATAACTCACGATACAAATGAAGTAAAAATAAAAGAATAGAGGTAATGGAAGGTCGCGATTGGATGATTTGGTGTAGTTAGGTGAGGTGTGGAAATTGGGTTAGGAGTCTAAGTCGGGATGTCTAGGGACGGTTTCACAGGCTGAGATCATTGTTTGGTTCGGGTTGAGTCCTATATCGTCACAAGTAAAATAAATGATTAGGAAATACATAAATAAACTTTGCATGACATAAATAAAACATAAGAAGTACAACATATAGAAATAAGATAGAAAATAGAAAAGGATAGAAATGAGTAGTCACAAGACAGGAAATTTGCTTAGAAGAACAGATAACACTACAGGTGAGTGTTACCACATGCCCATACAGGCTTCTTTATCCAGGCAGAGCAGCCAAATGTACGAAAGCAGTACTATATAATACAAGCAAGCAGCTTATTGTCCTATTCGGGACTACTTGTACAAGCAGAGCAGCTTATTGTTCTATGTACCGGACTGGTTTTACAAGCAAGGCAGCTTTTTGTTCTGTTCTGAACTTACAGTGTTTTGACAAAAGATCAATGATCAATTTCAGATAGTAAATATAGTGGCTCAGCAGCAGTTTCTCTGAGTTTCTCCTCTCTATTTATACCCAAAATTAGAGAGGATAAAAGAGAAAACTAAATGTCATTGGACAGTCAAAAGAGAAAACAAAATGTTATTTGTCCTCAACAATGATGGACAAATGTGGGCGGAGCCAACCCCTAACAATTAAACTTAAACAATAAAGTTGTCAGCCTTGTGGCAAAATAACACACTAAATCTATTCATCCCGTCACAAATTGAATATAAAATCAACAATTTCATTCATTTCATCACATTCTAAAGCGATTTATTATGAGAACATTCTTGGCAATTATTTTCTGATGTTTAGAGATAAACTAAATGATCCACCATTTGTTTTTAAGCAAGATATTGCATTGACACATGCTGCTAAATTAAACAAACAATGGTTTTAAAGCCAGAATGCAGTCAAGATCTAAATCTTTTAGAACATATTACTTAGTTACATCACTTAATGGTGTAAAATCATTTCAATAATGTTTCTAAATTGGAATTATTATACTCATAATGTGGGATCAAATTCATCTTAAGATGCTAAATTCTTTAATCAATTTAATGACAAATAATGACAAATTTGATTATATTTTCAATAACTTTAATTTTGGTCTAAAGCATTTTTCTGGGCTAACTTGTTCTATAAATTTATTTTTCAAATTACTTTTAACTATAAAAGAATATTACTTTAATTATTTGTTTGGAGCTTTGTTTGAGTGTAATAAACTATATACTAAAGAGATGTTTCACAGAAATGATCAGAAGATTTAAAACCACTCTGATCTTAAACTTTTTTGCAGGGCATTTAATTAAGTTTATTGGGGGAAGGTGATTGGGTAGTATCAGTTGAAAGGATGGAGATATTGAGTTAGATGTACCAGGGAGTTGAGCTTCAGTTGAAAGAAGCTTGCTTTTCTGTGCCATTGGGCAGATTAAGATGTTTTGGGGAGGTCTAAACACAATTGCAGAAAATATTCACTGACATTCCTAAATTAGTTTTAAAGCTTTCTTAAATTTAATCTTGACAAAACTTGGGTTTTAAAATTAACTAGCAGACTCCCGCAGAACATCTGCAAGCTTTTTTTCTGATTTCTAATTTATTTCTAATTGTTATTAATTATATACATTATTTTAGTTACGTATGACCTAAGTCAGGTGCGTGTGTAGTAAAGCTGCTTATCAGCAATGAGTGATAAATTATGATGTAGCATTACACACATGCATCTTCAAGTAATATATACAAGCAACGCTCTCCCCCCATTGGGGGGGGGGTCCCTTTTTGACTCTGGATTTAAAAAAACAGTTCCAAAAACGCAAAAAAAAACAGTCATGCAAAGATGCACAAAAAATACAGCCAATCAGCTTCGTCGACCAAATGCGTCATTTGTGCGTCAACCGGATGTGCTTTGGTCGACGAAGCTGATTGGCTGTAATAAACAATGAGAGACAGACAAACTCATGGACAAACTATTCTCTATTCTTATTATCTATATTATATAGAGTGATTCCGACGCAACCATTTCGGACGGATGTTTCCTGGGACCATCCATCAAATCAAAGCAGGGTATGGATGGTCCCAGGAAACATCCGTCCGAAATATGCTCGCGTTAGCGTGCTGGCTAATTTCTAGTATATATATAGATTAGCTTTCTGGCTATGTAGTCAAATTTCAGGTATCTTTTGAAAACATTGAAAATTTATTTTTTACAACAACTTTTTCACTTTTATGCAGTTTTATTACTTAAAATTTAATATAATATATAAATTATAATGGGATTTTTAAAGGTTAATTTCATGGATGACTACTCAAACTCAACCATTCAACTTTTCAATAAGGTAAGATTATATCTTATCATATACAGAGAAATCTACGGTAGAAAACACTGCTTCAATAATTGCTTTACGCTTTATATTGTAGCACAACATAATGCTTTCACAGAAACTTTGATATTCGTATCAAACTTTACAATGGAGTGGGAAAACGTGCCTGTGGAAGCACGTATGTTTATGGTTAGTTTAACATGCAGTGCCTTTTCTTGCGGCTAAAACGCAATAGGATTCATTTTGTTGGAAATTTTGTTCATACAGAAAACTTTATGTGCACTGAAGAAGAAGAATTATTAATGAGCAATGTTTAACTCGAAATAGGGGATCATAAACCTACGTTTAATTCAACAAAAGAAGAAACTTACGATAATAAATATTCATAAACTTTTTTCCATTTTACATAAATTTTCTAGTTTTAGTTTAAATATTTTAGTGCACTTTGATAATTTATCATCATTTGAATATAATCTAATATGGCTGACTTTAGTTTTCTGAAAGTGAGTGTTAAAAATCAGTGACAATGCTTCAAATTTTCAATACTTTGCTCCTGTTTCAAGGAAATTGGCCAATAAATTTGAGTGGTACCACTGGTCATGTATACTATAGGCAAAGCCTCTTGGGAAACATGATAGAAGACAGGTGGAAGAAAGTTGAAATAACAATTTACAGTTTATTACATGCATAACTTACCTTAAGAAGTTTAGTACACATATTTGTTTCAAGTTCTAACATGTTATATGGTTTACACTAGAAAATTTTCAAGCCTAATAAGTATAAGCATGTTAAAGTTATATTAAAGCACTTCTTGTATTTTTTAATCAGTTAGGGATGTTAGCAATAGACAGAAGTAAAATTAATCAGATCTGAACTTTTTTTGAGAAATAAAAATAAATTAAACAACAGATGAAAGGTCTGCTTGTAGCTGTTGGCAATATTCTATTTAATCTTAGTTTCAGATGCAAACATTGAAACTAATCAAAAAGTCAAATCTAATCTTACAAAGCGAGTTGTTGTGCTTAATAGTAAATTCTTAGAAATTTTTGAGATAGATAACATTTTTTAAAGTAAATAAAAATGGAAAAATTGTTTTCTGGGGAAATTACAGAAACTTAATAGGTTTTCTATTATGATAGGCATTGTGCAATGCAGCGTAAAAACAACTTGTTGATCTATCTTGTGATTAGTGATAGTAATAAATGAATAAAGTTAAATAAGCACAAAAGACAGAGATTCTCAATACAAATACACTCTTATTAATGAAACTCAAACGTGAGAGATAAGAAGGGTTATTACTAATTATAGTTCTGCACGCGTGCAGATACTGTCTAATTATTAATGTACATATTAATATTTATGTTCAATTAAGGGTGAATATTAAATACAATTAGGAAATATGTATTAAAACAATTAAGTTTTACGCGCTTAGATGTAAAAACGGTCTAGGGATTCTCTGGGTTCAGCTCGAAGTTGCAATACAAACAAGTGGTCCTGGAAATTGAACGCGAATCCAGTAATAAATAAAGATCCTTATTATGTGGAAGATTTGGAGGTATTTCTTTAGGTTAAACACTTTTGCTCCTGACTACTGCAGATATACAGTAGCAGTTCCTGATTTACTGTAAATATCCAGTAACAGTTCCTGATTTACTGTAAATATCCAGTAACAGTTCCTGATTTACTGTAAATATCCATAATCCTTAAAATCAAGTAATGCAAATTATAAATTTTCACTTAATATCAACAGTTCAGTTATGGTTTACTCTGGTTCAAAAGTTAAGTGGGTCGAGAAAAAGATTGCAAAGCTGTATATGGGATTTTAAGGTGGCTCCCTCTAATGAGAAACTTATGGCTCCCTTCCCTATTGATCACTTTAAGAAAAAAGGAATACATAAGATGTATGGGGTTTCATCTGCACATGCAGGATAGGCTGTCCTGTCACAACTTTTAAAAAATAGCAGCCACAATTTAGATCCAGAGTTTAAACATTTGTATAAGCCAGTGATTGTCAACCTTAAAGAGTTGGCGGCACACTAACAATAAAAAAATTACCTTTTTATTCCAGATTTCTGTATATCTATGTATGTATATATAAATACTTTACTTATGTATGGGTATTTGCAGTGGCGGCAAACTTTAAGAATCTCGCGGCAGACTAAAGTGTTGCAGCATAGTGGTTGAGAATCACTGGTATAGGCAGTCCTCGGATTAAGACCAAGTACTGTTTTTACATTTGTGATTGTAATCTTTGGTTTATGCCAATAAAATGCACCAGGTGATGCTAGCATTTTCCCATGTTATCCTATGGTCTGGTTTGGTTCAGAAATTTTTAATCAAATCACACAATTTACTTGCAGACCAGTTTAAACGGTTTGCTAAACTGGTCTAAAATGGTTCAGATTGGTTTTAGCAATGTATATGGTCATGTAACCAATGATATATACTCTTGCAGTTTTTTTTATTGTTTATTGTTTGTATTTTATACAGGATTACTGTATAAAACACAAACAATATAATTTCTCAGTTTCTTTTAAACAAAATTGTTCAGAAAAGTCATTGATATTTACATCTATTGTGCTCTGGTTTATATACTATTTTTAAGGATAACATCATATACATTATCTGTTTACTTTCTTATTGGTCATTGATTATTGCTATTGCATTGGTTTGAACCAGTTAAACCATGGTTTATCAGAGCCTAAGCCATGTGTGAATTGGAGGCACAAATTGTTCCACACTCCTTTCACATTTTTCTGCTTGACTACCTCCCAAGAATATGCAATGTTTTTGATGTGATCGTAAATGTTGAAATTTTTCTTGAAGTTGTTTAGAGTCATTGCATCATCTTGGATAGCTTTGATTGCTTGTGAAAAGGTCCAGTATAAACAGTAAGCCTTAAAGGATGCTATGACCCCCTGATCTATGGACTGAAATAGTTGTTGTGTTGGGTGGTTATGATCAATATGTGTCATAAATACAAAAATCCGTAAGTCAAACAGTCACAACCCTGGTCCTGTCTGTATTACAAATGTTTCATTACAAATGTTCCATTACAAATGTTTAGCAAACATTATTGCATGGGCAACAAAAAAATGTATTTATGAATGTTTATATGAAATATTTGTAAATTGCAAACTTTTGTAACAATAAAATTTTGTTTAAAATGTTTGCCTAGTGCAGCGATTCTAAACCACTGTGCCACGGCACTTTAGTGTACCGCGCGATTCTTAAAGTGTGCCGCCACTGTGAATACCCATACATAAGTAAAGTATTTATATATACATATACTGTATACATATGTATACAGAAATCTGGATCAAAAGGTGATTTTTTATTGTTAGTATGCCACCAAGTCTTTAAATTGTTAAAATGTGCCTTAACAAAAAAAGGTTGAGAATCACTGTAGTGTCTAATAAGCATGTAATTGTTACAATCAAGTAAGCTGGAGTGGAATAAAATGAATTTGTTATAATGAATTCTTATTACTACATTATACTGAATTAATTTTCTTGAGAGTTAAAGTAGAATGAGGATTTAGTAAAACAATTTTATTCAATTTTGTAAAATTAGAAGTTATTTCTTCACTTTACTCTGTGTTTTTGTTTAAAATGTTTCATCTTGTAAGAAAGGTGAAAATGGATGCTTCAAGAGGTTAAAGAGACCTCTTCTAACAAAATTGAGTGCTCTTAATAAAAAGTAATTGTGTACTTTACACAGTAAGTAATTGGGAACTTATTAGATCAGTGTCTTGTTTGCATTAAACAAATTTATTAAATCATAAATTATTATGATTCACTCATTTGCATTTCAATAAAAAAACATTTTTTTAGGTTTTCTCTTTAACCTCAGTATATATTGATTGCTTGTCTTCTAAAGATCATCTATGCAGCTGCAAATGATTAATCTTGTTTTAATATCTAGCTTAAAATAACAGCCATATTCAATCTCAATAAAGATGAGTTTTTATCTTGTTTATCTGGTTCATCTTGTTTTTCTCAACAGGAAGTGATGTAAAAAATGCCATTAAAACAAGATAAACTGTTTTTCACATAAATGATAAAAGAGTCTGTATATCTTGTTTGTTGCAGCTGGATAGTGGCATCCATTTTGGATTGTATTAGACTGCAGCTAGTGGTGGATTTAACGGCGGGCGCACCGGGCGCACGCCCTGGGCCCCCCGACTTCTGAGGGGCCCCAAATCCCAACTTTGAATTTTTTTTTATTTTTATTTTTTTAAGGGGCCCAAAATTTTCTTCTGTGCCCAGGGCCTCAAGCGAGCAAAATCCGCCACTGACTGCAGCAACTAACGTACTTAATTTTAACTATTTTTAAGTAGTGTATTTTTTTGATGATACGATGCACTGAACCATAATGTGCTCCTAAAAATTCTCAGAAAAAAACATGAAAATCCTGACATATTACTTTGGAACTTAAGACAGTTCCCAATTTTAAGTCGATTTTTATAAGTAAAAAAAGTGCATCATATGGTTCAAAAAATAACTAGGGGTGTATCCAAGTTGCGTATTGGCTCTTTGTATTGCCTAATGCCTGGTTCACACTTGGCGGAAACAGAGCAGAAACGGTAAGTTTTCCGCTGAATATGACGTCATTTCCTGTCAGCAGAGCAGAAAACGGACGATGGAAAAAATAGAATCTCTATTTCTATTTTTACCGCTGTGGAAAATAAATTGACTAATCAAATCATTTATGCTGTCACATGTGGAAATGAAATCTAGTGGCAAAAACAGAAAACCTCAAAACTATGACAACTGTAAAAAGGACTGGGTCAAATTAAATTATATATTAACTAATTTTTTATTCATACCTGATATGATTTTCCAAATCACTTTCTCTCATTTCCTTTACAAGAGTATTAAAAAATCCTAACTTATGGTGATTTCTGAATATATTTCTCATCCAAAACCTTCTTTTCTTAATTTTTCCTTCATTTTTTCTTTTTCGTATATAATAAATAGATAAAATTGTAAAAAACATTGCAGCGTGCTGTTGCATAGCATTCATTTCTAAATTTTCCCCGCATGGCGATAGTAGAGGATCATGGGATATGTTTACAGCCAGTTCCGACTTGCTTTTCCATCACAAGTGGGAACCAACGGCAGAAACGTTAAATTTTAAGCTCGGAAAATTTTCTGCTGCAGAAAGTTTTCCGTTGTGTATTTACGCCTAGTGTGAACCAGGCATAAATTTTGTATGTTCGTATCTTGTTCTGGCCTTGTAAAGCTGTGTGTGTTGTTTCAACCAGGTAAACTCCTTTTTCTTAAATTTTGTAAACTATTATATACTAGCAATAACCCATCAAAAATGATGGATTTTTCAATGTCATTTAGACTAAAAAAAAATACATTTTCATTTAGCATTTTCATATAAAATACGGTAAACTTCGTCTCTTATACTATTTGCTATAAGTTTTAAAAATAAAAATAAAAAGTAATTTTTGACTCGAATTACAATATTACAAATTATTGCAACATTTGTAATAGAATTCTCCACATGCATTTCCCAATCTTACTAATCCTTACACCATTATATCATATATCATTATTCCCCAGTACATTTAAAAATTAACAAAATTAAAAAAAAATCATATAAA